>OY856189.1:9107328-9168193 GCA_963693315.1 Diogma glabrata | reverse complement strand
TTATTGTATATGTATTAGTATCAGATAGTAAATTATTCATCTTTTGTTCATAAACGTCTTTACTTAATAAAACCACTTTGTTACCTTTATCGCTCCTTGTGATGTAGATATTGGGATTGTGTTTAATAAATCTAAGTAGGCTATCTTTGGATTTTAAGAGAAATTTATCAGTGTTCGTCAGCTTTCTCTTCTTTTTTAAAAATTGAGTAATATGGCTAGTGGTATGGGAACTCATCTCTGAAATCTGGTCTATGTCTTCGTATTGATTGAGGATATTTTCAATTTCAGATAACAAATCAATGATAGGGATGGATGAATTGCGAACCGGCAGATCGAAATTAGGTCAAAGCTTAGTAAGATAATACACTCTTGTGGAATGTCTAAGTTAGTGAGGTTCACCACCCACGAAGGATCATATGTAAAACTTAATTTGTTTTGTTTAGAGTTCAGAGATATGAACTTTTGTTTTAGGACATTGTTGTGTTTACGGTGTATGGTGTTAAGTTGTATGTTCTGGGCATGGATAATATTATTGTAAAGGTTCTGGTTTAAATTTTTCTTTAATTTGGCATCAACATCTCTTACCTGTTTTTCTAAATTACTTAATTGATATTTGCAAATCATAATTTCCATATTTAAAATTTTCTTGAAAAACGTCATCTTTATTCGTTGAATTTTGTCATCAAACGGGTGGTTTTGTTGTTCTAGCGATGAAAAACATTTTCCTTTTTGTAATATGAACCCGGGAACCACATCATTCATCTTGCAACACGTTAAAAATTGTTTACGTTCTATAGTGGCTGCTCGTTTATTAGTGAGACTAAAGTATTCTTTAGCTGTTAATAGTGAGGTGGCATTTTGAGTACCTTCTATATTTATCAATAATTGTTGAATGTGATCAACCATATTGTTTGTGTATTATGCCTTTACACAGTTTAAATTCTTTTCCCAATCAAAAAAAATTATTTTTGCATAAAAATAACTTTTTTAATAATGTGACCATAGTCTCTTTTATCAATTTTTTGAAAATACCTTTTTTCTATAAAATTTGGCTTAATTATAGACTATATATATTATTTAATTTAATTTTTTATTTTTTCATTCCAAACGTTTCGACCTTTAGGGTCATCCCCAGTGTCTAAAACAACAAAACAACAATTCAGTTAAACATAACAAATAATATGGTAATAAGTGGTACATAAATACAAATTAGTGTAATACTTAGGCTTAAAATTATGCTAATTATATGTTCTTTTTTTAAAAAAATAATAATTTCTATATATAAAAACAACAACTAACTTACATTTATTGAAAATCTCAACACTTTCAGTTATTTAACATCACTAATAATAATTAATCTGAATCTTTCTAGTTATTGAATTAAATATAAAATAAAACTTTAATGATTTAAAAAAAACTCTTTAAAAATTATTAAAAATTATTTACGATCAAACAATGATCAAGTCAACTAACATGTTAACATTAATATTTTAAATTTGCGGTTTTTCTCCTCTCTTTAACTGGAAAGTGTTGAGTAAAAAAGTAGTCAACCTTTACTCATTGCATTCCAATTCTAGAGGTAACCATAAGAAAGAGATGCCGATGCCAACGTTCGTTCTTTCAACGGTAGAGGAAGAAAAATATTTTTTTAAAAAAATTTTTTTAATTTCTAACAAGATTTTTTTGGGTTGTTATTTTTTATAGATTATATATATACCATATATATAGTGGTTATGTGTGTGTTAATGATATATTTTTGTTTATGATCCCTATGTAATTGTCATGTAATTTGTTAGTGTCCACCTTGTAATTTACTGTGCTTTTGCTATTGTTCCATATGTGGCAAGCTTCTTTGAAGGTTCTTTTAAATATGTTGTTCTCATATTCCAGGACAGTGGTTTGTCAAAGTCAAAAGAATTTGGATTTCGTACACATGGTTGATTCACAAATGTTTGTATAAATGAATTTACTATGTGCTTTTTTTATCAAAGCGTTTGCACAATCGTTGAAAGACTTCATAGTAATTAGCTTCAGTGATTGCCATGTGTTTTAACAAATTACTGGCTTCACCTTTTAAGCATCCTTTCAAATATTGAAATTTTTGTGCCGGCGATAGTGATGAATTTTCGTGTATAGTTTATTGAACAAATCATAAAACGACTGCCAATCCTTATAATCACCATCAAACCATGGTATATTAATGCGCGGTAGCTTTAAATCAGATACCGGATAATGATTTAAGGAAGAAGATAAGGTGTCATTACATGTTGCATTTGCATTAGCTAGGTTAATTTGGCGAATATTACTATTAATTTCGGCTATAGCAAAATAATATTTTTCTTCAAAATCAACTAGATCTGTTTCTTCAGTATCGCTAATATTGGCAATTGCATCTTCCACTAGTATAAATTCTTGTTGAAGAGCTTGAGCACGTTCTAAAAGAGTTTTTAACTGCTCAATCGTCTTAGCATCATCATTTTGAATAAACGTGACAATACGCGTCATCTGACCTTTGACCGCAGCGCGCTTTGTTCTCTCTTGGTGGGGGAATTCAAATCAGAGAGAAAAATCAAATAAAAAAGAAGATTTGGAAATCAAATCGACTAGTATAATTTTAAAACTTGTAAAGTTATGTGAGTTATTGTAAAGTTAAACAAAAAATAAATCATACATGAAAAAAATTAAAATAATAAATTACAATAAATGTTACCTGTAAATGAAGTTAAGTTTTTTTATTTATTTGTTTTATTTCAATGTGTTGAAATGTGTATAAAGGAAAAGTTTTATCGATAAAAAAATAAAAAAGAAATTATTAGTTATTTTCATTTGGGAATTAATTGTATGTTTTCTTATCGTAGAATGTTTATTATGTGTAAATAAAAAATTATTTCTTAGCGGTAGGCCTAACAAGCCATCCATGGGGCTTCTCCCTTTAACATTGATGTCGTTCCTAGGTCGCCTATGACCACCGAGGTTATGCGATCGAAGAACATTGGTTTCTTCTCTTCATTCGGCGAGGAAGTTCTCAGGGACGAGGAGTGGTGTTGCTGTGTTTGTACTTAGGTGCAAACCAGTAGTACCATTCTTTGCTCAGAGGCTTCTTCGGTGTAATGAAGAGAAGAACCAATTTGTACTTTGCTTTCAGGATCAGAGGCTTCACCTCATACAAATTCAAGAACTTTTCCATTTTTCCATTTAGCTTTGCAATAGACAATTTTTCATAGAGTTTAGGATTTGAAGTCTGGTGCTCGGGAGCGTTCTTCAACTTTTGCATTAGGTTTAGTTGTTATTTATTTTTAGGTAGAACAACCGCAGCTGGGTCAGTAGAAATGGGCCTAGAGTCTAATCGTGACAGTTGCGAATGTTTTTTGTTAGGTTTTTTGAATAATATTGTACATATTTTCATATAGTATACATACAAAGTATGTATATTGTATATAATATTGTATATAAGATACATACAAAGTAAATATTTTTTTTTTGGTCAGGCATTTTTGTAAACTCGATGGTACATATTTTTGTTTATAAATAGTTTTTGGAATTTTTTTCGTGTACTAGGTTTAATAAATCTCTTTCTTAGCGGTAGGCCTAACAAGCCATCCATAGAGCTTCACTCTTTAACATTGATGTCGTTCCTAGGTCGCCTATGGCCATCGGGGTTATGCGATCGAAGAACATTGGTTTCTTCTCTTCATTCGGCGAGGAAGTCCTCAGGGACGAGGAGTGGTGTTGCTGTGTTTGTACTTAGGTGCAAACCAGTAGTAACATTCCTTGCTCAGAGGCTTCTTCGGTGTAATGAAGAGAAGAACCAATTATACTTTGTTTTCAGGATCAGAGGCTTCACCTCATACAAATTCATACTTTTCCATTTTTCCATTTAGCTTTCCAATAAAACAATTTTTCATAGAGTTTAGGATTTGAAGTCTGGTGCTCGGGAGCGTTCTTCAACTTTCGCATTAGGTTTATTTGGTAATTTATTTTTAGGTTAAACAAGCACAACTGGATCAGTAGAAATGGACCTAAGGTCTAATCGTGACAGTTGTGATTGTTTTATTAGGTTGGGGAGAAACTGTTCTGTAGAATCTGGTCGTTAGGGGCTTTTCTAGTCAGTTATCACATGCATTGTTGGAGTGGGCTCGCGAACGCGGGAATTCAGATTTAAACAATATGGATATTGTACCATACTTACTTTTTAAATTGTCTCCAGACGAATCTTGACTTTGGGAATCTCTTATCTTATTAAATAAAAATAAAATAAATAAAACGAATTTTTTGAAAATTAAATATATAAAAATTTTTTATTAAATAAAATAATTTTTTTAGAATCAAATAATTTTAGGTAGCTAAATAAATAAATTTTCTTAATTAAGCAAATAACATCAAGATATAAATAAATATTTTTTGTTTTTTTTTAAAAAATAAATAAATATTTTGAGGGTAAGACGGTGCATCCAATAAATAAGCATTTTCTTTTAAAATATTTTTATTTTTGAATTTAAATAAATAAATATTTTATTTAGGGGTGCTATCGTCAATAAATAATTTTAGGTATATAATTAATTCAAGAATTTCAGCATATCTGGAATTAAATAAATAAATTATATTTTTTATATACAATATTTTAGGAATTTTTGTGAAAGGTGAAGCAAAGATTGGGTACGACAGTAATCTTTTTGTTCTTTTACGAAAGTTGGTTTTTACAAAAATTTTTGTGTTTTCGAATTGGGCGTTCGTTGTTTTTTTCCTTTTTGCGTTTTTCATTTTTTTTACATTTCCATCGTACTAGCTCCATTTTTGGGGGGAATTGGTTTTAATATTGTTGTTGATTGCGAGTTCATAATTGTACGGGTTTTACCATCGAAATGTCAAGCCAGTTAGACGTTGACCATCCGTTCTATGGTTTGGAACCCACCAAACTACAGGTCGAGTGTCTGGTTCGGCGTGTGAACTTCGGGGGGCCAATTGGGCAGAGGAACTGCGAAAAACCACGCAGATCATGGTGCAGTTCCAATAACATTGTCTCATGCGAGAGATTTGATAGAGGAATCTCAAATGGTGGCGCAGGCAGCACAACTTGTTTTAGATCAGGTACGTCGACTTCAGTCACCGATTAATCAGACCTTCTTGGATGGTTTGGCGAATCGAGTGTTGCATTACACGGGTAGGATGAATAGGTTGGGTCCTCGCAATGACTTGCAAGAAGCCCGCACCTGCGCTATCTCACAATTGTCACGCGCTTGGAATATAATAGGATCGTTGTCAACACGTCCAATTATGCAGAGTAAACCAGGAGTATCATCTGCTCCATCTGCTTCATCTGCCTTTCAACCAGATGAGAGATCCACACCGATCCCAGTACGGCCAATATCGGAAACAATACATAGTCTGAATCGTCCAAACCAGCAACAACAGAGACGGTCAGATCAAGTACCACCGGCTTATTTCCAGCAATCGGGTTTGAGAGCTGAGGACTTTGTAATACCACAATTGGGTCCATCACTCCAATCTGAACACACACACACACACACACAATAATCCAGCATTAGTACAACCGCAATTACAATTAAATTATCCATCAGTACCACAGGTGCAACCACCACCATTATATCCACCAGCTCCACTAACAGCACCACCACCATACAACCAACCTCCTCAGGTATGGCGTGACGCTGCTCCAGCGTTAGCACCAGTGGAGTACCGAGGGGTTCGTGGGAACAATTTGAGTCGTTATGACTCAAATTGGGTTCCAACCTTCACAGGAGATGGTCACTCTCCTGATGTTCATGAGTTTGTTCACCGAGTTGAGGCGGCTGCCAGGAGGGACCGTGTGAATTGGGACGACCTTAGGTCTATCGTTCCACGGTATCTCAAGGGGGCTGCCGACCGATACTATTTGAACTTAACTCATGAATATGAGGTGGTGACCTATCCAGTGCTAAGGGAGGGACTCCTACAAACCTTCGGTACGCTCACTGATGATAAGGCGATCTTGCGAGTTCTTCTGAACCGTAAGCAAAAGTCAAAGGAGAGCGTGTACGAGTATCTGGTGGAGATTGGTTCGTTAAACCGTCGCTTAGTACGTCCATTTGCTGACCGTGAAATGTTGGAGATTGCTCGGGAGGGACTGAGTGCGGAGCTCAAAAATGCTACACTTGCAGCAACAATACATTCAATGGATGAACTTCGGACTTTATGTCAGAAGTTTGAACGTTTGTGGTCCACACCAGTTCCGACCAGAACATCAAATTTAAGAATTAGCGAGCTACAGCAAGTGGATGATTATGAGGTGCATGCTGAACCAGAACAACATGGATATATTGAAGCGATGGATTCAACACCGAGACGGATATTTCAGCGACCTGGCATAACATCTGACAACAGTCAACCTGGTCCATCAATGTCCAGACAACCAATAGTGTGTTTCAGATGTGGAGTAAACGGTCATCGAGCTCCTGAGTGCTCTAAGAATAGAATTAAATTATATTGTTGGAAACGTAACAAGCCGGATGTAATTTATGCAAATTGTTCATATTGTCACCCGTCGTTAAACTATCAACCGAGAGTACATGCTTCGGGGATGATGCCCTCGGTTCAACATCCAATGAGCCCGAAGAAATCGACGAGAGATGTAGGAACGCAGGACGGCTACCACCAACGAAACCCGAATAAAATCATCAAACACATTTAATTTCCCATCATTACATCGAACGTATTTTAGACGTCTGGAACGTAACATCAGATATTGGAGGATGAGGAAATTATTTCGCAAAGCTTGTGTTTCATCTATCCTTTCAGAAACAAAGGATCCTCGGCCGCGATTGACAATAAGGATTTTGGACAAAAATATCGCCGGATTATTGGATAGTGGAGCGTCACTCACTATACTTGGAAGAAATTCCTTGGAATTATTGGAATCATCAGGTACAACCTACCGTAAGTACACTTCGTGTATTCGTACGGCAGATGGTACTGCGAATAAAATTTTAGGTTACATTGAGATTCCAATAACCGTGAATGGCTCCACTAAACCTATGCGGTTCCATATAGTCCCTGGTTTACGAGAAGAGCTCTACCTGGGCATAGATTTCTGGGAGAAATTTGGTATTGTTCCTTAATTTGTTAGTGAACTGACTCGCACAGAGCTACAAAATTTTAATACACATAACCTCACCACTGATCAGCAACAAGAATTGGATATGATCAAGGATTCTTTTCCGTCATTTGAAGTGTCTGGGCTCGGAAAGACTTCTTTGGTTGAACATGTCATCGATGTTGGTGATAATGCACCTGTTAAACAGAGGCATTATCCCACATCGCTGGCTGTTCAACTAATGGTTTATGCCGAACTCGACCGAATGCTTCAAATGGGCGTGATCGAAGAGAGTAACAGTTCTTGGTGCTCGCCAGTGGTTTTGGTACAAAACGAATCTGGTAAAAACAGATTATGTATTGATAGCCGTCGTGTCAATTCACTAACGAAAAAGGACGCTTACCCACTTCCCTTGATTGATGGCTTACTAGGTCGTCTAAATAGCACAAAGTATATTTCAAGTATTGATCTCAAAGATGCTTTCTGGCAGATTCCTCTGGAAGAAGCATCTAGAGACAAGACAGCCTTCACAGTGCCTGGTCGTCCGTTGTATCAATTCCGGGTTATGCCCTTTGGATTGTGCAATGCTCCCCAGACAATGTGTCAGCTAATGCACAAAGTGATACCACATCAATATCACGAAAATGTCTTTGTTTATTTAGATGATCTATTGGTAGTCTCTTCCACGTTCCAGGAACATATGGAATTGCTCTCCAAAGTCTCTTCATTGTTAAGAGCGGCTGGGTTAACCATAAACCTCAAGAAAAGCAAATTTGTTCTGAGAGAGGTGAAATACTTGGGATTTTTGGTTGGTGAAGATGGTCTTCGAACAGACCCTGACAAAGTAAGAGCTGTTGCTGAGTATCCAGCTCCGTCAACAGTGAAACAAATACGGAGATAATTAGGAATGGCCGGTTGGTACCAACGTTTCATACCAAACTATGCAAGCGTGGTATCACCTATAACAGACCTGCTAAAGAAAAGTTCTGGGAAATTAAAATGGACATTGGAAGCGCAAGCTGCTTTCGAAAATTTAAAACGATTGCTGACTACAGCACCGGTATTAGTAAACCCTGACTATAATAAAGAGTTCTTTATTAGATGCGATGCAAGTCTGACAGGGGTAGGTAGTGTGTTGTATCAGGTTGATACTGACGGACAAGAGTGTCCGATAGCCTTCATGTCGAAGAAATTAAATAGAGCTCAAAGGAATTATTCAGTTTCTGAGCTTGAATGTCTTGCGGCAATTCTTAGTGTGAAGAAATTCATGGGCTATGTTGAAGGTCACCGATTTACGATTGTGACTGATCACTCAAGTCTGAAGTGGCTTATGTCACAGAAAGACTTGAATGGTCGTCTGGCTAGGTGGAGCCTAAAACTCCAACATATGGATTTTACCATTGTCCACCAAAAAGGTACCCAAAACATAGTCCCTGATGCTCTATCTCGTCTTTATGACGATACACACGAGGAATTGACCGAAGCATTAACACATCACATTAACGACATTAAAATCGACAATGAAGGTTATCGGCACAACGAATATACGGATATGCTAGCTAAAGTTCAATCATCTCCCAAGGACTTTCCATCAGTTAAAGTCGTGGATGATAAGCTATACATACGTATTGAGCCAAGACCTGATGCAATACCCAACGATGTTCCTGTGTGGAAACTCTGGGTACCAAAGCTGATGACTTCCAACATGATTCAGAAACATCATGATGATAGTACTGCTGCTCATTGGGGCGTTAAAAAGACTTTAGAATTACTTCGACGTCTTTATTATTGGCCGGGCATGGCGTCACAGGTACACAACTATGTTGTGTCCTGCGACACATGTAAACAAACAAAAGCCACGAATCAGATATTGCGTCCTCCGATGCAATATCAATTCGAAACAGCACGTCCATGGCAGAGAGTCTATATAGATTTTTTGGGACCGTACACTCGTTCTACACTTGGGAATACGGTATCACTGATAGTTCTGGATCATGCCACGAAGTTTGTACTACTGAAACCACTTAGAAACGCAACTTCACCGAAGGTGAATGCTTTTCTGAGGAATGAAGTGTTTCTTACATATGGGGTACCAGAGTTTCTGCACAGTGACAATGGCAAACAGTTCACTAGTAGGAACTTTCAAAGTCTTTTGTCAGATTTCGGCATTAAACACATTAGGACCGGTGTCTATAGTCCTCAAAGCAACGCGTCAGAGCGTGTCAATAGGTCAGTCCTAGCAGCAATTCGAGCATTCATAAGAGGTCAACATACCAAGTGGGATTCACAAATTGGTGAAATCGCATATGCACTGCGGGCTGCAGTACATTCAGCTACCAAGTACTCACCGTACTATTTACTATTTGGTCAACATCCAATATCGGATGGAAATACTTACCAATTGTTGAGATCACTACACCAGCTTGGTGAAGATGCTGGTGAGGAATTAGAACGCTCTGATCATTTGACTCTGCTCAGGAACCGGGTTCAGGGAAATTTAGAAGCAGCCTTCAAAAAATCGCAGCATCAGTATAACCTGCGATCTAAATTACCGACTTTTCGACCAAAACAACGTGTGTTTGTACGGCAACATCATTTGAGTGACGCTACAAAAAAATTCTCGGCAAAATTGGCTCCAAAGTTCTTACCTGCAATGATTAAGACTAAGATTGGAAATGTACTCTACGAGTGCATAGATATGAGCGGTAAGATTCTTGGAGTCCATCACGCGAAAGACATCAGGGAATGATGTTTGTTCTTTAGTATTAGAACTAACAATAATTACCTTTCGAAGTACATATTTAAATTCAAATTCAAATTATATTCAGTTACGAATTTGCCATAAAATAACCTAATTATAAATTTATTACATTTTATGATTTTATTACCTTTTGATATTATGTATACAACAAAAATTATTAATTTATTGTAAAAAACTTTTCTGTCATTCAATTCAAGTTTGATTATACATCGAAAAACAAGTTAAAATTGTAACCTAAAATTACTGAAAAGAAAATTAAATCAATTTAAAAAGTTATTGAAATATACCATATTGTGTTTGCAATTATTGTGTGAAGAATTCCAGTTTCAAAGCAGATACATTTTGGTCCTTCGCGCCGGATTAAGGATCACGATTATTGTATTTTTGGATCAACAACCAGTCGTCACCAAACCACGCGGGATTCTACAAAAACTTAAGTACCATTTTGATTTTCCTTTTTGTACTATACCTTTTATTGTTCTTAATAATTTTAACCTTAATAACCAATAATTATCCTAATTATCAACCTTAATTGAATGTGAATTTTGTATATTGTGAGTAAGTGAATTGTGCATCAAAGGTTTTTAAAGTAAATTATTAAACAAATATGCGTCCAAAGTTGGATCAATATCTACGACGTCGCGAGACAACAATGCTACAGATAAAAGCAATATTAACGTTCGCGGATGACACGGCAAATGTGGATTTAGTAAGTCTTAAGATGCGAGTAGATAATCTTCTAAGGTTGATGAAAACCTTTTCTGAAACAGAAGACGAATTATTTTCAAAGGATCCAGATATTGTTTCGTTGGCTATAGAATGTGATGAGATTTACTATAGTGCTATGACAAAGCTGAATACTAAAATTCAAAAAATTCAAGGAGAACAATGTATTCAAAATACGTCATCAACCATTTACAACACCACCGCTTCTGGTAACCAGCCACATAGTGAAATAAAACTGCCTCGATTAACCTTACCAACATTTGATGGGAATTATAAAGAATGGCAGTCATTCCACGACATGTTCAAGTCAACGGTGCATTGGTCTCAAGAGTCTAATGATGAGGATTTTCCATCTTGAAAATCATTTATTGATTTTCTAAATAAATGTGCCGATTCACTTGAAATGTGTCAAACATCATATAAAAATCCGAAACCTTTACGAGCCACGATCGCGCAGAGTCATACTTCAACAACCAAGATTTGTCCATTATGTGATACAGTCCACTACCTATTCGAGTGTACCAAATTTAAGGAAATGGATGTCAATGCAAGACGTGATCTAATACAGAAAACCAACCGTTGTTTCAATTGTTTGTGTGATTCGCATTTGGTATCTAGATGCCGATCAAAATCCAGTTGTTTTAAATGCAGAAAAAGGCATAATACATTGCTTCACTTAAAATTCAATCACAACAATATATCAAGTGGAAACAATACCGATAAAAAATTTGAACCCAGCTACATAAAACCAGATGTACCTAGTGAAACTGAGAAAACATTGGCTTGTCTAAGTCCCACAGCTATTCCAGTGTACCAAGCTCGACCAACAACATTTAATATGGGGCTTTTGCAAACAGCTTTAGTGGATGTTCGTGGAGCCGGTGGTATTTTATATACTTGCAGAGCACTTTTAGACTCAGGAAGTTTAGTCTCATTTATAACTGAGTCTTGTGTTCAGAAGTTGGGACTTAAACGACGCAACCGTCGTACTATAGTCGAAGGTCTGTCATCTACAAAGGTGGGGACATCAAGAGGAGTAGTAAATATCGAAGCATATTCTCGAGTTATGAGTAACACCAGCGTTAATATTGAAGCTTTAATTTTATCAAAAATTACTTCTCAACAACCACAGATAAATATAGATGATCAGCATATAGAGGAATTTAAACATTTAAATTTGGCAAATCCAGGGTTAAATGAACCAGGGGAAATAGAAATTCTAATTGGATGTGATCATTATTTATCTTTAATCCTTCCAGGTCATATTAACAGCAGTAAATCCAAATTAATAGCTCAAGAAACCATTCTGGGATGGATAATATCTGGGACATTAACTGAGATAAAACCATTAAAAGTAACAAGCTTTTGTTCATCAATCAACATTGATAAATTCTTGACCAAATTTTGGGAACTAGAAGATTTTAAATCGAATATACCATACAATCCAGAGGAAATGTATTGCGAAGATCATTTTCTCAATAATTTTTCGAAAACCATAGATGGACGATATATAGTTGCTCTACCATTTGATTCGAGTGCTGGGATACTGGGAGAGTCTAAATCACAGGCCATTCGAAGATTACAGTCAGTGGAACGCAGGTTGTCAAGAGATTCACAGCTGAAACAGGAGTACGTTCAATTTATGAAAGAATATGAACGATTAGGACATATGGAACGGATACCTGCCAATCAATTAAATATTCCATGGCATAAGTGTTACTACATACCTCATCATTCAATATATAAGGAATCAAGTACAACAACAAAATTAAGGGTTGTTTTTGATGCATCGGCCAAAACCAAAACCGGTCGATCTTTAAATGATATTCTGTTTGTAGGCCCATCAATTCAACAAACACTACAGCAAATTCTACTACGGTTTCGTTTTCATAGATATGTGCTAACAGCAGATTTAGAGAAGATGTTCCGTCAAATTTTAGTTAGTCAACCGCATACAGACTTTCAAAGAATTGTTTGGCGAGATGAACCAAATGATCCCATACAGGAATTTAGATTACTTACTGTTACGTATGGAACCGCACCAGCACCATTCTTGTCTACTCGTGTTTTAAAACAAATATCGACTGATAACATTCAACAATTTCCTGCGTCGGCGTCCGTAATTGCTAGGGATTTTTATATTGACGACCTGATGACTGGGGCAGATACGATTGATCAACTTACGATCCTAAAGAAGGAAGTATCTGCAATAATGAAGGCAGCCGGGTTTAATCTCCACAACTGGTTAACAAAGTGTCCATCAAATGATGAAATTGTAACCGACAGCAGTAAAATAATTGAAATCAGTAAAGAATTCAAGTACTCAAAGGTTTTAGGTGTTTATTGGAATACAAGTTCTGATTATTTTACCTACCAAGTCTCATTAAACCAAAATCCAACATTAACTAAAAGAGGGATGCTTTCCGAAGCATCAAAATTATTTGATCCGCAAGGTTGGCTTGCCCCAATAACCATATTTGTTAAAATTATATTTCAGAAGACATGGGCAAAATGTTTAGATTGGGACGACCTCTTACCAAAGGATATCTTAGATGATTGGTGTAAGTTTCGAAACCAGCTTAAACTAATAGAATCTATTACCATACCAAGATGGCTCAAGTTTACTTCTAAACCAATCACCTTACACGGCTTTTCAGATGCATCCCAGAATGCGTATGCGGCAGTCGTATATGCAGCTTGTGTCAACGAAAAAGGTGAAATAGATGTAACAATTGTTTCTGCCAAAACTAAGGTCGCACCAGTACAAAAACAGATAACAATACCAAAGCTAGAACTCTGTACAGCGTTGCTTCTCGCAAATTTAATGGATAGTGTGCTAGAACTATTGACCGATCGAGAAACAACTATTTTCATGTGGACCGATTCATCAATCGTCTTATCATGGCTGGAATCAGTACCACGTTCGCTAGATGTCTTTACTGGAAATCGTATTTCGCAAATCATAACCAATTACCCTAGAAGATCTTGGCATCATATAGCTACCAACCATAATCCTGCTGATTGTGCTTCTAGAGGTATTTTACCAGCTGAATTACTCCACCATAATCTTTGGTGGACGGGACCGGAATGGCTTAAATATCAAACCTCTGCATGGCCAACCAAGTATCAAATACCAATCGCTTGCAATTTACTGTCGTCACCATCTACGAGCGAAATACAAAATACCAATTCACAAAAAACCAAATCCTCTAGACTACCTAACCTTGATCCTTTCCTTAGTCAAAATGGTTTACTTAAAGTTTCTAACCATAAAGTTACAACGGAAAACAAACTGTTCACCGATATGGCTTTTAAATATTCCCATTATTCAAAGTTTGTTAGAATTGTTGCTCGTTTGTTACAGTTCATTCATAATTTAAAAAAACTAATAAAAAATGAACCGAAGGAGTACATGTTGTCAGTACAAGATTATAAGAACGCATCAGAAAAAATAATCAAATGGACACAATCGGAATCATTTAAGACGGAAATTTATAGCTTATGTTATCAAAAACCATTACCAAAATGCAGTAAGCTGGTATCTTTAAACCCGTTCCTAGATGAAGATGGCATTCTCCGTGTTGGAGGTCGTATCCAAAATGCAAATGTTCAATATGACACTAAATTTCCAATCATTTTACCAGCAAAACATATTGTTACTGAGCTCATTATAAACGAGACGCATACTAAATATCTTCATGCTTCTCAGTCATTGATGATCGCAACCCTAAGACAAAGGTATTGGATCATCAATTGCAAAAATCTAGTTCGTCAACAAATTCACAAATGCGTAACGTGTACTCGATATAAGGCTATAAAAATTAACCAATTGATGGGCGAGTTACCACCTGCACGAGTGAATTTCAAATACGCATTCCACCAAACGGGAGTAGACTATGCTGGTCCTATTTGGCTGAAAGCGATGAGTGGTAGAAAGAGTATGCCGCAAAAGGCATACATAGCGTTTTTTGTCTGTCTAAGCAGTAAGGCTTTACATATAGAACTAGTAACTAGTTTGTCCTCCGAAGCCTTCATAGCTGCTCTCAAGCGATTTATGTCCCGAAGAGGTGTTAGTGCTGATATGTTCAGCGATAATGGCACAAATTTCGTTGGTGCTAGGAATGAGTTTTTGGAAATTCAAAAACTAAACAAATCAAAACAACACAATCAATTAATATCAAATTTTCTTCTAGATTTCAACACGAAGTGGCATTTTATTCCTCCGTATGCTCCTAACTTTGGTGGTCTTTGGGAGGCTGCAGTGAAATCCACCAAGTATCATATTAAACGTGTTCTTGGTACCACACTTCTGAATTTCGAAGAGATGTCCACCTTACTGGTTCAGATTGAAGCGATCCTGAATTCAAGACCAATTTGTGTGTTGTCACCTCAAGAAGATGCATTGACACCAGCACACTTTATTGTTGGTCAACCATTGACATTGCTACCTGAGCCCGATTTTCGTTCAATAAAGCAGAACCGATTGTCTCGTTGGCAATTGGTCCAGCAGATGATACAACATATTTGGTCCCGTTGGCACCGGGAATACTTGACGACTTTGCACAGTCGCTCTAAATGGCAACACAAACAAAAAACCCTCAAGATAAACGATATCGTGTTAATTAGAGAAGAAAACTCACCACCAGCAACCTGGCCTCTAGGAAAAATTGTTGAAGTTCATCCTGGCAAGGACGAAGTGGTTAGAGTAGTGACGTTGCGCACTAAATCTGGCACATTCAAACGAGCGATTTCTAAGATCGTACTGTTACCAATAACTTGAATCGGATGATTCAACCCCGGCAGGATGTTTGTTCTTTAGTATTAGAACTAACAATAATTACCTTTCGAAGTACATATTTAAATTCAAATTCAAATTATATTCAGTTACGAATTTGCCATAAAATAACCTAATTATAAATTTATTACATTTTATGATTTTATTACCTTTTGATATTATGTATACAACAAAAATTATTAATTTATTGTAAAAAACTTTTCTGTCATTCAATTCAAGTTTGATTATACATCGAAAAACAAGTTAAAATTGTAACCTAAAATTACTGAAAAGAAAATTAAATCAATTTAAAAAGTTATTGAAATGTACCATATTGTGTTTGCAATTATTGTGTGAAGAATTCCAGTTTCAAAGCAGATACAAATGATGTCTTACGTTCGGTAGGGTTGTTCCTCTGGCTGATTGTCGTCTCTGGGGTTCACACCTCCCGTGTCATACTTACTGGTTGTATCGGGGTTTCCATAGTGCTGACGTTCGGATGGATGGTCGGTCTCAATATTCAGTGAAGTTCCTAGGGACCTCATGAGTGTTGGAACCGGTCATCGGTCCTGACGCCAGTGACTGTGGGTTACTCAATCCCAGATACAGATTAGTTGTGGGAAGTGGTTCGGTGGTTTCTGACGTAGAAGGGGTGACGACGTTCTTGTGACTTCAAGGTTAAATATCTTGGTTTTTTTACCTTGAATTCATGGTGTAACGTCCGCTATATTCACCTAAACAATAATAAAACCAATTCATCTTCTTTTTCTAATTCAATAAAAATTTATTTCAATAGTTTCAGTTCATTTTTACATTAATAATAATTTTAAAATTTTCTAATACTTAACGGCTAGTTAAATTTCGAATATACTATAAAAATAAACGAACGTACCAATTTTATTTTCATTTCTAACGAACAGATGTCGTTACTAATTTTTGCTGAATCTTCGTTTCTCCCGTTTCATTGGAAAAAAACGTCACAAATCACATTTATGGATTTTGATGAAAATTTTTGACATGTCATTCAATGTTTGTTTCACAAACGAAAAAGAACTCCAGTTTTTGCTATTAAAACTAAAAATATTGTAAAAATAAAAAACAAAATTTATCTAAGGAAAACCAAAATGAGAAGTAAAATTTAATTAATTTGGATAAAGTTAAAATGTTATACTCTTTTCCTTGCAAAAAGAAAAGTTAATAGTCATTATAGTTATTGTAGAAAACTTGATTTTCCAAAACCAAGAACAGAAATAGAATAAAAGAAAAATTTATATGTGGTTCAAAATTAATTTGATTTCTTTTATTTTTTTTTTGAGGAAAACTATATTCCAGTGTAATAAAATAATCCATAGTTTTTCGTTTTATGGGAAAATGGCAGCCTTGAATTGAAATGTCATGTTACCACAGTCTAACTGGTATATGATCTTTGGCGTAAATATACACCGTGCTGGGAGTAAATCACTAATTCTGACATAGTGAAAGAGGAAGTGCTGCAGATATTTTGTTGCTTTGGGATAGTTCCACTATTGAATCAAATTTATATGCAGTTTATTCAATGGAGCTGTGAAAATCAGAAAACTGCAGAACCGTAACCCAATTAATTCAACCATATTAACAGAACTGGACCAAAATTTTGAGGGAGTCAGATTCAACTGGCAAAATATTTGGACCAACCAAATAATTAAAAACAAAAACAAGAAGATTAGTCTAAGGTATTCTATTTTAATTATTAGTAATATTGGAATTGCTGAATGGCAAATGTTTCATTTTTTTTGTAATGTATGAGTGTGTAATGTTGAGCTAAATTTAAAACAAGATTAAGAGATTCAAAAGGACAAGATTCGTGTGGGGATAATAGATTGATCCGTATACCTTTTGGTTATTTTTTTTATTGTCTAAATTTAATAATATTTTTTTGTCATAAAAGTCCAAGCCACATTATACAGTGGCAGAACAACTTCGAATTTTTGTCTTTTACCAAACACGTCCAAATTGTAGAATGAAATATGCAAATTTGCTGAAATTTTAAAAATTCAAGTAAAGAGTTTTTGCATTACCAGTTGACTGAGCGAGTCGATTCTAATTTTTTATACTATAAAAATATGTGAACTTTGATATTTGAGAATATTTAGACTTTATATTCAACAGTGCAGACACTGGTGTCAATTGAAAATCAATAAAATACACGTATTTTCAATACTCTCTCATTTTTCAAATATATAAATTATTTCAATTTTTATTTTTGTTTTAAAAACTACCATTTTTCAGCTTTATTGTGCCACTTTGATCGAATCAATATCTTTATTAAAAAAAGTTTTACAGTTAAAACCGCAAAAAACAAAAATACGACTTTTCAAGTGCTTTATTTTGTGTGGACCAGAAGTGGCGCGTGCGAAAATTAAATACTTGTGGATTTTGATTTTTTGAACCCTAAAGAACATTTCCACAAACTTTGAGTAAAATCTAAAACAGTACAGCAACAATTTTTTTTTTCGAAAATTTCATATGGAATGATTCTTAAGCCAGAGTTCAACTTCAAGTCGGCACGGGTTAACTTTATTTGATTGACCTAAAATTTCTTGCAGTTCATTTTTATATGTTTACACACCGATTTAGGGGGTGAGACTAAAAATATTTTGAAATTGAAAACTAAGGAACACCCTAATATATATATATATATATATATATATATATATATATATATATATATATATATATATATATATATATATATATATATATATATATATATATATATATATATATATATATATATATATATATATATATATATATATATATATATATATATATATATATATATATATATATATATATATATATATATATATATATATATATATATATATATATATATATATATATATATATATATATATAAATATATATATAAAAATATATATATCTATATATATATATATATATATATATATATATATATATATATATATATATATATATATATATATATATATATATATATATATATATATATATATATATATATATCTATATATATATATATATATATATATAAATTTTTATTTTTGTTTTTTCGTTTCCGCTTATCATATAAAGTCGTTTGGCACAACAATTTTTCCGAAATTCCGAGATGAAGCCCATTGTAATAGGTAGATTTTTATATGAAATCTACCTAAAATTGAATTGAATGGAAATATAACTAACATAGTCAATAATGAGAGCAATATATTATGATGAGTTTACAAAAAGACATCGGAAAGAACTGTTGCGTGGAGCATTACATATATCATAAATAGCTAATCATAATCATATCATAAATAGCTAAACCTACAATAAAAATAAATCTGTAGTCATTTTTAGTTGAAAGTCGAACATTTTGATTTAATGTAATATTTCATGATGCTACCTAGCTATAAGTGTTTTTAAAAAAATTGTAGGAGCAATGGGTGGCCAACACTTCAGCTAGTGGCATATCCTTCGATCATGTGTTGTACTATCTTGCTCAACGATTAAAGCCCACATATAGATCTATATGGATCTATCTATATGGATGCTTCGATGGAGCAACAGCGTGGCAACAAAGCATACTCCATAACTGAGATTGAGGGTGCTATCGTTGACTGAATATAGATTGATATTTTATGTTAAATATTATTATCTCAATATACACAAGCAGTTGATTATAGATTTGACTTTGATCAGTCCTTCAAAAACACCGTTGATAGTTTTCAATCATAAATTTGCATATGTTATTTGAAATTAATTTGAATGATGCGTTAGGATACTCAGTCAATCTATCTATTTTTTCAGATAGATCATGAAACAAGTTGATATTCTTGGGTGAGTTTGGTGAACGATAAAGACCAGAGACAAACCACGTTTGATTATAACAACAAATTTTAAGTGATACCATATTGTGGTATTTTGAGTTTAATTCAAAATTTTTAATTCTAACGTATGGAATAGTGTTTCTGATATATACACAAACACCATGCTGGAAATAAAAAGAGGATTCTAGATCATAATGAGGACAAAGGTATTTACTACGATCTAGAGATACAGTTCGGTCACTGATTATCGTTTCAGTTAAGAAAAGAATGTCGGGGTTGAAACTTTCCAGATATTGATGAACCAAATGAAGATTGACATTTAATCCTCTTATGTCATATAGACTAAGCAGCTTTTACTCTGCTTTTCTCCGATACACCAACCTAATTCTGTCTGCATTAGCCAGGCAGCACGGCGTGGACGTCGAATTTTGAATTTCACTACTTTAACCTGTAAAATTTTTAGAATTATAAAATTAAATAAACAAATTTATAAGCGTTATAATGCACCCTTTACAAGAAAAATATCAAGCCATTTAATACCGTAGAAAAATTATCAAAATCTCTTTTGTTTTTATTTTTTTTACTAAGTAACCGTTTGAAAAACGATTAAATAAGAACAAAAAAATACAACACAAAGAAGATTTTGAAATAAAATGGTTTGATAATGTTTGATTATAAATTATGTGTGATGGTATAATTGTAGTTGTGACGTAGTTCATTTGATCTTTGGTGGATTTAATATGTTATTAAAAGTAGTTTGAACCAACTTAAATAAAACTGTTCCGAAATTGTATTGATGGAGTTAGTTCGGATAATGTATTTAATTTGGTTCGATAATTTTTTTGAATTACGCTGTTTCTACTTATATTTTTTATTTAAACTAATCTGACTTATCTAATTTTATTTGGACACAAAACCGTCTGACCCCGAAATCTACCTATTTCTAGCGGATATACCTGCCGCTGGGATTTTTTATTTTTATTACGGTTTTAATAACAAAAAATAATAAAAAAAGGAAATATTTAACATAAATTGTAAGAACAATCCGTTTTTACATCTTATCTCGACGGAAAATATGATTAGACTAACGACTACACCACGACTTTTATTTGTTAGAATGACGAGAACCGAGATGACGAGAATAAATTTAATAATTGATTAAATGATCAATATAGGGTGCTATTTTTCTTCGATTGGAATATCGTCAAAAAAGATCGTGCAGTTGTTTTGAAATTATCGAGGATAAGTGAAGCCTTTAATGACTTTCCAAAGATTTTTGCTTGTGCCAACGTTTTATTTTTTTTAAATGCTGCTTCCGAAAGATGCAGATTCTGCAGCGCCGAGGGAGGAACCATGGAATAAATATTCTCCAACTGCTCTGAGCTTGCATGGCCCAAATACATTGAGCTTGGTCAAGGGACACTAGCACTTCTTCTATCACAAAACATTCTTCTACCACAAACACAAGACCGGTTTCAGATATAATTATATCTATCGTCAGTGAAAAATTTGTATATTTATTTATCTTTATAACTTTCAAATTCAAAATCGGAAAAAATAAAACGCCAACGGCACGTGGTGTTCCCAAGCGGTCACCCATCCAAGTACTAACCACGCCCAATGTTGCTTAACTTCGGTGATCGGACGAGAACCGGTGATTTCAACATGGTATGGTCGTTGACAAAGAGTTGCAATTGAATTCCATAACTAAATTGTTATTTCAAGTATAAATATGCCTTTTGTCTTCATTGTTCTGGAATTTTCCTTACAAATCTCTACCACTTAAATAATTAACTTAACATCCGAAAGATGGGAGAAAAATTTACTTATTTGAACAAACAATAATAAGAATTGTAATAAAAAAGTTGTAGAAGAAATAAAACGTAGAAAAAAAAGATATCATTCAGGCGTAAGGAAATACACTACCTGAAGAAGTAGTAATGCAACTATCTGCAAACGGAAAAATTTTCTGCTGGTATGCCAGCAAGTCTAGAGCCGAGAAAAAATATCAATATATCGATAAATATAGATATTATATATCGATATATCGATATATCGATATTATTTCTATATCAATATATCGATATTATCGATATGATGGATATTATCATTATTATCGATATATCGCTATTATCGGTATGTCGATATTATCGATATTGTCAATGTTATCGATATATCGACATTATCGATATTATCGATATATCGACATATTGATATTTCGATTTATCGATATATTGATATATCTATATATCAGTTTTACAAATATTTTTATGTATCGATATTTTTGCTATATACACTTTATTTAAACCATTTTGCGTTACATAACGATCTCCATTATATCAGTATTATTATTATATATTACTGTTTGCTTCGATTAAAAAAGTTATTCAAACTAAAAAATTATTTTTTAAGCATTTATTTATGTCAATACCGAAAATGCTTTCATTAAAAATTAACAAAATACGAAAAAAGAAAAGAACATAATACAATAGTGTATTACTAGTGCGAACTCGTTTTCCAAGCAAGAGTGTAGTTCGGAAACACAGTTCGCGCTAGTAATACACACTAGTTTTTGTAAGAAATGCAAAAAATTTATTAAATATTTATTTATTTGTTGATTGTATACTTTATTAAACAAATTTAAGATATTTAAATATAAACTAAAGTTCGCCATCTTCGTTGTAATGGTTGTATTCATATTATCGGTCGAAATAGTAGTTCGCTGCTAAGCTAAACTGTTAACAATAAATTTTATTTCATAAAATCCACCAAATTTCCAAATCTGATTTTTTTTTTTGTCAAAATACATAAAAATAAATTTACAAATAGGAAATTGAGAATATACAAACAATAGTACATCATTTTTAAAATAAATTTTTATATCATTAAATAAAATTTTTCTAAATTTTATTCTATTAACATTAATAAGAGCAAAATTTAAAGAAATTCTGTTATTTTGATACTTAAAAAAATTTAGACATATAATACATACATACTGGAGCAACTGATTAAGAGCGATTTGATTATGAAGACAACTTAGGTACCTTTTGGTTACTCTATGGTGCGTTGTTAAATTATTGATTCTGAGAAATTAGAATTCTTTTATTCTACTATACATACCATTGAATATTTATATAATTTAGTATTAACATATGTTAATATATAAAAAGTTACATGTTTGTAACGTTGTCAAATTGCAGGTGTTGTATTTTCACTTTTAGAACACAGTAATATAATTATAAATTTTTTTAAAACACGGTTTTTTATAAATATATATTATTTTTTTTGTATTTTTAATATTTTAATATTTGTATAATAAAATGACCAAAGATATATACTTATAATTTAACTTTTAAAGTTTTTTATTATACAATTGATTATTTTCACTATATATTTAAATTAGATTATACTTATTACACTACTTGATATTTTAAATCTTGTTTTCAACTATTTTGTAATTTTCATTATTTATTATTTAAAATTTTATTTATTATATTAACACAACGGAATCAACTTAATTATTTTTAAGACTAAAAACTTGGATGATTAAAAATTTTTCTTACTCTTCTGAAATCTAAAAATTAACTGTCCTTTTTCTTATATTTAAAAACTTAAAATTATTAACGAAAATAGGATTAACAAATTTGTTTATATAATATTATTGTTTATGGTTTTATACTATGGGATTAGAGACCATATAATAAAATGTTTAAGGAAGACCCCGTCTGAATCATAAAATTGTTTTTGAAAACAATAATTTTGGCACCTTTAAATTAAACCTTTTACCATTTTTATTATATTTTCTTATTACCAGATGTTTTATTTTGCATTTATGTAATTTTTATTTGTTTCGTTTAATGTTTGGTTTATTGTTAAATGAGATTTTTGTATTTTTTGCATTGATTTGGAAAATTGGCGTTATATACATAACACAGGATTAGCAACTGATCATATGATGTTCGTTTTAGTTTAGCAGTGATGCTGCAGTTCAGTGCAAGTTTATTATTAGAGTATTAATGAGAACTATTGTATTATGTTACATATTCTTGATACAATTTCGTTTTTATATATGTTTTGAAGGAACCAATTTTTTCATTTTTTATATTCAGTGGTAGATCATTGAATTTTTTTAACCCTCCGTAAAAAATGCTATTTTGCGATTTTGTTAGATTATAGTTTGGTAAAAGATAATCTTGTGATGTTCTTGTTGATCTGTCAGTAACACTGCAATGCAATACAAATTGGCCTTTAAACTTGGTAAGCCCATGTCGGATTTTATAAATTGTAAGATAGGACTCAAAATCAATTAACTTAGATATCGGCAGGATTTTGGCCGTAAACAAGGTGTTGCTAGGAGTAAGAGTTGGAAGACCGTAGGTTGCTTTTAGAGCTCAATTTTGTATGGTTTGGAGGTCTTTTATGTTTTCACGAGTGGTTCCACCCCAAATAGTGTCAAGTAAATGAGATGAGACAGAATATGTGAAATACATATTTTTAATGCAGTTTTATTCTTTAAAAACTGACCTACCCGTTTTATTACTCCAATAAATGGGGCTGTTTTACTGTTAATGTGATTTACCTGCGCGTTTCAACTCAATCTTGAATTTATTCTGAAACCCAAGTATATTGCTTCCTCAACTTTGGCAATTTTTTCGTTATTGACATTGATATTATGTGAAAGTCACATACCTCAGAGTCCTTGGATTGAAGGACTATAAAACTTAATTTCAGTTTATTATTTATAAAATGTGTTTTAAGAGTTCAGAGGTCTTTTTCCACTTTATATCTAAGCTCCTCAAACGATAATGCATTGTTTGTTTCTGCAGCATCATCGGCAAATGCTTGTAGTTGACCTTCCAATGGCATTTCAAAAATGTCATTAATGTATATCAAGAATAATATCGGTCTCAGAATTGGCTAGATAGCATTTTAGTAATCTAAGCGGTATGCCACATACGCCAAGTTTTTCAAGTTTAGGGAATAAAATATCGAAGTTCACGCAGTCGAAGGCTTTCATTAAATCAATGAGTAGAAGACCAATCTTATTTCTAGTTTCCATACTATCATAAACATGTTTTAGAAAATTTAAGGTAGCCGACAGACAATGTAGTACTATTGTCTTTAAATCCAAACTGATTGTGATGCAGTAAAGAGCTTTGGTCAAAATATTGTTGCAATCTTTTGAGAATGATGCGTTCATGAATTTTTGAGATAGATGGTAAAATTGAAATTGGTCTAAAATTGTTCACATCACTTTTACCTCCGGATTTATAAACGGGAGTAATACGTATGATTTTAAGAGGGTAAGGAAAAATCCCAGTGACAAGCATTTCGTTGTTGTTTTTGGTCATAGATGGAACTATTTCATTTTTAAAATTTTTAAGAAATTTTGCAGAAATATGGTCGTTGCTGTTTGAACTTGAAGAGTCCAGGTCAGATATTAGGCAATTTCAATATTTCATTTTGTTTCATCGATGAAACATGTAAAGTGTCACAAAATCTTGACAAAGTGAAACAAATAGTTTAAATAAATAGAATTATATTATAAATAAATTTTAAACAATCGGGCTACAGACCATTTCGAAATTTTAAAGAACATAATCATCCACGTACAGCTTTGAAAATATTTTGGCAGCTGGTTTTTTTGAAAACCCAAAATTATCGTTTTTTCTTGAAATTCAGATGGTTTTGGGTTGTGTTTAAGTTGTTTACTAAATGGTAGTTATTTAAATTATTATTTTGTCTAGTACTATAAAAATAATCTATTTAGGAAAGATTTAACTACAAATCTCACATACAGGCGGCGTGTGTGCCAGGCATAGAAAATATTTAGCCCTCATATGACCGAAAAGTAGATATATCGTTTATTTTATTTATTACATCGGTAGTTATCCATCTATCGCATAACGATATTGGCTGTTAATATTGATATGTTCATTTATCGATATATATACAATATCGAAATATCGATTTATCGATTTTATCGATATAATCGATATTATCTATATATCGATATTATCTATATTATCGATATATCGAACATATCGATAATATCCATATTTCGATCAAGATCAATTTTAATTTAATTAATTTTCTTTCTGAAAATAGTTCTGAAAATAGTTCTATCCCATTACTTTGTTAAACATCAAAGCGTAAACAACTAAAAAGTGTAATAGTCATTCGATAATTAATATTTGTTAAAATTTGAAATCAATAAGTGTGCGGGAAAGTTTATTCAATTATAATCGAGGTATTAGCTCAGAATTTAGATATACATTTTGGTTTAGTGAAATAAGTTGAAAGTTAAATATGAGCCGATTTGCCAGAATAAACACATTGAAGTTTCAGTTTCCCGCCGGATCAACTCAACCAACAGATAAGGAAATGATAGATTTGTTCTCTTTAATAAACTCACAAGCCAGGAGCTACATTCAGTATATAAAGATGTTAACGATTGCTGTATTTATATGAAGTTTAACACAGAAAACTTTATGACGGAATTTTTATCAAAGTCATCATCAACCATAACCTTCAATTATGAAGATAATACAAGTGTCAAAGTTGTTATCAGCAATGCTAATATTGATTATATTTACGTTCGAATATTTAACTTACCACCGGAAATCGAGGATAAAGATATCGTTGATTCATTAAATAAATTTGGACAAGTAAAGTCTATCAGTAGAGAAAAATATCCAGCAAGTTTAGGCCTTGAAATTTTCTCAGGAATTCGAGGAGCATTTATTGAAATGAAAGAGGAAATACCGAATTTTATATATGTTCAACACTTCAAAGCCAGAATTTATTACAATGGAAAAAAGGATATCTGCTTTTTTGCAAGCAAGTTGGTCATAAGAAACTTGACTGTCCAAAATATAAAGATACAGCGGTCAGTAATGGAACAAGAAACAATAATCAAACAAATAATCGCACGGGTTCATCACATGCCCTCAGTGTTAGTTCGTTTGTGAAGTCATTAAACAAAACTAACAACCACTCGGGCACTAGAGACGAAACAACAATATTATCTGAATCTGCATCATCATATGGAACCAGCAAGCCAT
This sequence comes from Diogma glabrata, assembly GCA_963693315.1. Lineage (NCBI taxonomy): Eukaryota > Metazoa > Arthropoda > Insecta > Diptera > Cylindrotomidae > Diogma > Diogma glabrata. The sequence goes on along the minus strand of OY856189.1, from coordinate 9,141,945 downwards.
CCTTTACGTCGATACTAACTGATAAACCTACAATCTCCTCGAACCAAGCAAACACACCAAATGCAAGTATAAGTAGTATCAACTCAAGTTCAATGGATGCCGAGTTTCTAGGATTTGCAAGTCCTCCTCTTGATAAGTTGCCGATCACTAAACCAGCAATTGATAAAGATGACAAAGATGTACCAAACCCCAAAACCGCAGTTAGATCTTCTTCCAGACATAAATAAACATATAACATTTATTATTCTATTTTAAAACTCATATAAAAAATTTATTTTTCTTGTGTGACTTGTGTGAATCTCATCTTCCAAACGCCAGCATATATCTTGCAGCATATATCTTGCTCAATAAAATATTTCCTAGTTATGATCTCTCTCCTAAAAATAGTTATCAATTTGGCGCTTTCTTCTAGGAGAAATTGCCTTAATGGCTGTGACTACAACATCCAAGGTTTCACCAATAATATTGACGAGTTCAGATTGGCCATTCAGAACTCATACATCGACTTTGCATGTCTGTCAGAATCATTTTTGCATGATGAAATAAATGACAACTTGGTTGCTATTGATTGTTTCGACCTAATCAGAAAAGACGGTACGAAACCTCCACTACGCTACGAGGGCGTGACTATCTATATAAAGAAGCATAATAAATATCGCGTTATTATTATCCCTAACTCATTGGTTAATAAGTTAAAATCTGACATCGAATTTCTATTTGTCGAAATTTCGAATGCAAACACTAAGTGCATAATTGGGGTAATATACAATCCCCCCATATGTAGTCCTAGAAGACCATATAATAAATTCAAAGCATCGGTGGATGACTTGCAACTTCTGTTTAGCCACATTGGCTTGTATGAACAAATATACATATCTGGTGATCTAAATTTTAACTTCCTGAAACCTACCAACGCAGTAACAGCCGATTATATTAACACTCTAACACTGTTCGGTCTGACAATCTATAATAAGAGTGAGGCGATGCATTTTGCCAATCAAAATGCTGTTCCAAGCCTTATTGACCATCTTATCGTCCTTGATAAAAATTAGATCTCATTTTTCAACCAGATATCCCTAGGAGGTAGCTCTCACCACGATCTCATATTTTTCTCAATAAATGTTGATTGCCCTAAGGCTGATCGGTATTTTTACTACAGAGACTATAAACATTTTGATTCCGAACAAGCAAACCGGTTATCAAACTCCCTCCCGTGGGAATCTTTGCGATATCTAACAACCTCTACAGAGCAACTAGAAATCGTAAATAACAATATTAATATCATGTTTGACGCTTGCATACCATTGAAAAGAGTGAAAATCAAACCAAAAAAGCCACCCTGGATCAATAAGACCATCGAAATTCATGTCGCTGTCAAAAGTTATCTTTACACACGTTGGAAAGAATCAAAAACTGATCAGAACTGGAACAAATTTAAGCTGGTTCGTAACACTACCACTTCTTTAATACGCTCAGCGTAAGTAAACTTTCTGAAATTTAAACTGGACCCAACCTTACCACCTAAAGTCTTTTGGAGAAACATAAAAAATTTGGGTTTCGGCAAGCCGAAAAGATCGGCACAAATCCCTTTCACACCCAACCAACTAAATAACTACTTTGCTATCAATTTCAACAAACCAAATAACGCAGACACTTTCGACATATCCAACTATTCTTTTGATGACAACACAAATCTTTTCTCATTTAAAAATATTACATTAGACCAACTGTGGAATTCCATTTCTGCAGTCAAATTTAATGCTAAAGGACTTGACATAATCAATATCAAATTTGTTAAACTCATCTTTCCTTTTGTAGCTAATTTCCTATTACACTTTTTCAATTTCATCCTCTCCAGCTCCGAGTTCCCTTTGCAGTGGAGTAACTCTATGATTTTGCCGATCTCCAAAACTAAAATTCCCAGTGACATCGCCGATTTCAGACCAATAAGTATGTTATCTTCACTGTCAAAGGCTTTTGAAAAGATCTTGAGTGCGCAGATGACCAGCTTCCTCGAAGAAAATTCTCTGTTTTGCCAATTCCAGTCCGGTTATAGAAAGTTACATGGAACATCTACAGCTTTATTGAAAATATGTGATGATATCAGACGAAACATGGATTCAGGGAGGCTGACCATACTGTGCCTGCTTGACTTCTCGAAGGCATTTGATACAATCAAACATGATGTAATTTGCGACAAACTAATCAGAAAGTTTCGCTTTTCTAGGCCTGCGGCTTTAATGATTTTATCGTATCTCTCGCACAAGACTCAAAAAGTAAAAATCGACGACAATTTATCTAACGAAATCGTGATCAGTTCAGGTGTACCCCAAGGGTCCATTCTGGGTCCTCTACTGTTCTGCATGTATGTTGCCGATATTAGCGAAAACATATTAAATTGTAATTTCCATCTATATGCAGACGATATTCAGATCTACCTCTCAAGCAATCTGGATTTAGTTTCTGTTTCTGATTGCGTGAAAGCTATGAATGACGATCTTGGGAGAATCGAATGCTGGGCATCAGAAATTGGCCTAAAACTCAACACTGCAAAAACTCAAGCCATTGTAATCTACTTGAATACCACTTCATATAATTTAAATGATTTGCCGAAATTAATGTTGCTAAACAATCCAGTGCCATACTCGAAAAATGTAAAAAATCTAGGAGTTGTGATCAACAACAAGTAAACTTGGGGCGAACACGTAGCAAGTCTGTCTCGAAAAGTTTTTATTCGCCTTCGTGGACTTTGGAGACTCACAATGTTCGCTGATGTTAGCCTGAAAAGACGACTATTCATATCGTACATCCTTTCTCATTTCTTATACGGGGATACGGTCCTCTTCGGAATGAGCAAGAAATGCGAGCATAGGCTTCGTATGTGCTTTAATGCTTGTACCAGATATGTTTTTAAACTAAGAAAATTTGACCACATCTCTCCATATACTACGCGTTTATTGAGCTGTGATATACTCACCTATTTGAATTTCAGAACATGCTATTTCCTGAAAACCTTAATTCGTACTCAGAGTCCCACTTATCTCTATGAAAAATTACGTTTCTCATTTAGATTCTCAGATAACCTGAGACTCATCCCCGCTTCAAATTCATGCGTCGCTCTTAATACATCTGTTTTCGTAAGGGGGATCAAACTGTGGAATAACTTACCGCTAGAATTAAAACGGACCGCGTCGAAATCCATATTCCTGGTCAATTTTGTAAACTTTAGTTACAGCTCAGTATATATCTAAGCGTATGGGGTGCTTCTATGTGCCTCAGAGATGATGATTTTTCAAAGCTTGTTGTGATGTTATTTGTTTTTAAGTATTTTAAGTAACGTTTATAATGTTTTTCTTTTTTAGTAGATTTTAATATTTAACTTTACTCTGGCCTAGTCTGTAATACTCAAAATAACATTGTAATTAGAATCAAATGTATAAGTACTACGTACTTTTTTTTTGATATAAATAAATAAACTAAATATAAAAAAAAAAGACTAAATATAAATATCCTTACTCTAAAATATATCAAATTAACTCAGAGGCGTTAATTTTTGTTCTTCAGATATCTAATTTTAAAGATTTTTAGTACGACTGGAATTCGAATTTTTCTTCATTTTTTCAAACAACTTCCATTAACAAAAAATTTTAAAATCAATTAAATTTTAACTTTTTTTTAAATATAGCTCTAACCTTACTTTAAAATATATCAAATTTACAAAGAGGCATTAGTTCGTGTTCTTGAGATATTTAATTTTAAAAATTTTTAGTCCGATTAAAAGTCTAATTGTTCATTATTTTCTCGAACAATTTATATCATTAAAAAATTTTAACCACTGAAGTTCGAGAAAATAATGAACATTTAGAATTTTAATAGGACTAAAAATCTTTAAAATTAAATATCTCAAGAACACGAATTAACGCCTCTTTGTAAATTTGATATATTTTAAAGTAAGGTTAGAGCTATATTTAAAAAAAAAGTCAAAATTTAATTGATTTTAAAATATTTTATTAATGGAAGTTGTTTGAAAAAATGAAGAAAAGTTTGAATTTCAGTCGTACTAAAAATCTTTAAAATTAGATATCTCAAGAACAAAAATTAACGGCTCTCAGTTAATTGGATATATTTTAGAGTAAAGATAGAACTATTTTCAGAAAAAAATTAATTCAATTCCAATTGATCTTCAACCCTAGCGCCATCATTAAAAAGTTTTTTTAATATTTTTATTTAAAAATTAATTATAAAAACCATTAATTAATTTATTTTTTCAGAGGACTAACTAATCATCTATCAACCAAAAAAAAGTTTGATGAAATTGGTATTGTCGTTCTTAAGCAATTTAATTTCAAAGTTACATCGGATTGGCAGAGTTTTCATTTTTCATGCATGCTGGGGTGCCCCTTGTGCTCAAACTATACACTTTAAAAATTTTAAAATAACTTTTATTTTTTATTTTGTCTATACTCCTTATATGCCAAGTTTCAGGAAAATCAAAAATGGTCAAGTTTTCACAACTCTGTCTAGAACACGTTTTTCATCTATACTATTATCTTTATTGAAGTTGAATGATGACAGTAAATCACTATTATATATACTAAAGAGAGTTGGAGATATGACAATTCCTTGCTGTAAACCATTTTGATCTGTAAAATCCTTGAAATGAGAAGATGGACTGTTTGTTACTGTAAATGAATTATTAAATATCATATTGTGGATCAGATAAATCAGGTGCGCAGGGAAATCGTATTATAATAAACCAGGGTTTTGAACCCGAACCTAGCCCGAACCCTGAACCCGCACCGGAGCAAGATTTTTTAAAAATTATGTGAACCCGAACCCGAACCCAATCAAAAACGCGGTACAGGTTCAATTTTTAATATTGGAAATGTAGGAAGTTTGCGTAAGAAATTTCATATTTCGCAGAATTTTGTTTGTTTCAAACAAAGATTAAAAGATTATTACTTCGGTCTGAAACACATAAGTAAAACATTCATGAGCTCAAATTGAAATTCTTACCCCCACTTTTTTTGACATTTCTCGACGTTTTAGGACCTACTAATTCTAAAAAAGCAAAAAAAAATGTATGTCTATCTGTCGGCCGGCCGGCGGTCCGTCACAACCTAGGACATCTAGAAAACCGCTGGACGGATTTGAACAATTTTTAATAATAATTTATGCAAAATTTTTAGAATTTCGGAAAAAGTTTGAATTTTTGATTTTGTAAGAATTTTTGGAATATTTTTAGAAATTTGAAAAATTTAAAATTTTTGATTTTATTATAATTTTGAAAAAAGTTTCAATTTTTGATTTTGTAATAATTTATGGAATATTTTTAGAATTTTGAAAAAAGTTTGATTTTATTTAATTTTCACAATATTTTTGGAGTTGTGAAGGGAATATGAATTTGTGATTTTGTAATATTTTCTCGAAACGCTAAATGGAGAGGTTTTTGAGTAGTTTGCTGAGTGTATCATCTTTTCACTAAATTATGTTAATTTATGATCTGGTATAATTTTCCGGCAACGTATTGATATTTCGTGTTAGTTTTGTAATACATATCTAAACAGAGATAAAAAATTATTTGTACTTTAACAAAGAGTTATGTTTGATATACATCGCTGCCCAAAACTAAAAACCATAACCTCATAAAAGTTTTTTGCCGAAAACTACATCAAAATCCTTACTCCAGACCAAAGTCTTGATATCTCAGAGCTGTGAAATTTCAGCCCCTCCATATTTTTGATTATTATTTGTTTCAGTAGAGAAAAGTGAATAGAGTTTTTTCTTTAAACTTCAAATTTTAAACGTCAAAATTTGTGCATGTAAAATAATCAAAATTGATTGATTTTCCTTGCAAACTTGGTTATTTTGATTGCAATTAAACGTGTTTTAAACGTGAATTTTTGAAAATAATAATTAATTAAATTGTTAATTGTGTTGTGCTTTTAAGTTTTTAATGCATTAGGGATACTGAAATATGAAAATCGCATTAAAATATGGAAATTTATTCAACCTTCAGGTATATTATAATTATGATTATTATTCATTTATTTCTATTTATTTACAAAAAATGTTTACAAAATGTAACATTATCAAATATATACAATCATAAAATAGTTAGTTTTTGTAAAAAAAATTTTGTAAATAAACCGAAATAAATGAATAATAATCATAATAATAATATACCTGAAGGTTGATTTAATTTCCATGTTTTAATGCGATTTTAATTATTTCAGTATCCCTAATGCATTAAAAACTTAAAAGCACAACACAATTAACAATTTAATTAATCATTGTTTTCAAAAATTCACTTTTAAAACACTTTTAATTGCAATCAAAAAAAACCAAATTTGCAAGGAAAATCAATCAATTTTGATTATTTTACATGCACAAATTTAAACAGCTGGTTTGAGCTGTCAAAATATTTTCGGGAAAAAAACTCCATAGTGAGAGTTAAATGAAAACTTGTTTCCAAAATAAATATGTGTAACATAAATACGGTAAATTCTAGATGTTATTTGAATATATATTTACTTTATACGAAAGACAATGTGTCTGTACATTAAACTGGTTAATAATTTTTAATTCACTAGATTTGAATATTGGAAATTTTGAATTATATATTAAAAATTTTTTTGAGCACTTAAAAACTCAAGCAATTAAGTTATTTTTTGAATTTTTCAATTCGAAAGGATATTTTGGATTTTTCTTAGAGAAAAACTCCATTTTTCTCTTATACGTGTTTCGGATCGGGACTCAAACTATCCTCATCAGTGCCAATGGTTCAAATCCATTTTGGCAGACACGCTATCCAACTAACCTACCGAGGCGATGGTATTTCAAAGTTGAAATTTCATCATTATTTTGACTACTTTAAGTTGAATTTTTCTCATTCGATATATCTGTTTTTTTTTATGTAATTTTCAATTAGCCAATTCTAGTGTATTTAGTCTTGCCGCAGGAGGGATCGATTTTGATCGATTATGATCAATGTTGATCTACGGGTCTGACTACCCTGCGTACTCCAGTCCCTGCCATTGACATATGAGTTAGCGTGAGATATCACATACCACTGGCAATGGCAGGAGATGTCATTAGCCAAGATGATATCTTAGGGTGCTGGCGGACGAACTTTAATTAGTCAACGGCAGCACTTCCAGTCTTAGCTGGGCAGCGTTCCGTAGCGGTACCGCTCATTAGCTCTTCCGAGGAATCGAACCAACACGTAGTTATGTGTGGGCTTTGTGCCTCGATTGAAGTGGTGGGCGGTGCGTCTGGGGTGCGCTGCATCAGCTGGATTATTGGCATTTAGTTTTGTTTTGTTTTCTGCAAATTTCTCACAATTTGTTTTTCACTTATTATTTTGTTATTATTTCTTCATCTTATCATGAAATATTGGCATATGTCATATTTTGTAGTATGATAGGATTTTTTACTTAGTTATGCATTTTAAAATAAAACACAAAAAAATAAAATAAACATTTTGATATATATATGGCAGTACAACCGAAAAAAAATAAGTCTGCAAGTGGTAAAGCAAATTTGCGCAATCCACCCGCCCATAAAGCGGCATGTCCACGGAATTTGCAGGGACAAAACATATATGAATCAATAAAAAATTTTAAAATACATGTTCAAAACATCTGCGGATTGAACGCTAACCATGACCACGTGCAACATCATCTTGAGCACGACAAACCGAACATTCTATTCCTTACAGAAACACAAGTTTCTGAAAATTTTCTCTTTATAGAATCGCTTAATTCCAAATATAGGCTCGAATCAGCTTTCAAACTCCATCAGGGCGTATGCGCATTCATTCATGAGAGTGTTGCGTACACGCGCTTTCCAAATTTTGAACTACACGGTGACGGCTTCAATACAATGGTTTTAAAGATTTGTCTTCCAGAAATGACTTTTTTTACAATAGCTTTATACCGGTCCCCCAACAAACGTAACCCAAACTTTTTTAATACACTGACAAAAATTATGGACGAGATTAGAGCAAAGTCCCCTAATTGTGAAGTTATCGTTACCGGTGACTTCAACGTCCACAACAAATCATGGTTGGAATTCTCCAAATCGACCGACGATGTTGACAATAGTGGAAAACTGGCAGAAATTTTTGCCGCGTCTCAGGGCCTATTCCAAATTGTAAAAAGCCCGACTTTCACTCCCCGTAATGGCGGTGATAATAGTTTTCTACTAGATCTCTATCTTACCACAATGCCAGATATTACGAGTGTCGATGTTGCGAAAGGTAGTATTGGAAATTCTGATCATTATTTAATCTCATCAGTTATCAAAACTGATTTACTTAAAACTACAGCTCCCAAACCCCGTAAAATATTTCACTACTCAAAAATGGATAAGAGCGGTCTTCAAAATTTTTTCCATGGTTTCCCTTTCGACCGTCATTGTTTTTACACTGACAATGTAAATGTTTCTGCTCAAAACTTTACAGAAACCATCCAATTTGCTATAAATAAATTTGTCCCTTTCTCCATAGTAAAACCCAAACAAAAATACTTGTATTCGAAAGCTGCCAAAACGGCACTTAGAAACAAACGTAGATCATTTAATATTTGGATTCATAACAAAACTCCCACTAATCGATCCCAATATCTAAAGGCCAACAAAATATCTAATCAGATTATCTCAAACGAAAAGTCCGAAATTGACAGAGCGAAAGCCTCAAAACTTACGTCTATGTCTGTTTCTGACAAGAGTTTCTACAGTGCCATTAATTCTTTAAATTCTGGTACAAAATTTTCTATTCCCCCTATTATTGATGGTGATTTAATCGTCAATGATCCCGCAAGAAAAGCTAACTTGTTCGCTGAACGCTTTGCTCTGAACTCCACTGTTTTGGAAACTCCTAAAGAAATACCCCAAATCCAGTCTTCAGGAGTTAATATGAATGAACTTCACTTCAAACCCAAAATAGTCGCTAAACTTTTAAAGGGGTTAAACATCAACAAAGCATCAGGAATGGACAATATTCCACCCATTATTTTAAAAACCTTTTCGAAAGAACTTGCACCAACTTTAACTAAAATATTCTACCAATCCTACAAATCTGGTATATTTCCCTCGTGCTGGAAGTTGGCAAATGTCCAGCCCGTCCCCAAAAAGGGACCAAGATCCGATATCTCAAATTATAGGCCAATAGCTTTACTATCGGTCCTATCCAAAGTCTATGAGCATTATATTAATACACATATCTCAAAATTTCTGGAAGAAAATCATTTAATATCCGACAGCCAATACGGTTTTCGAAACAAAAGATCAACTACCGATCTATTAAACTATGTAGCGCATTGTTGGAACAGCATACTTGATAAAGGTGGTGAAACATACGTTATCGCTTTAGACATCTCCAAGGCATTCGATCGAGTCTGGCATGCCAACTTAATCAACAAGCTCGTTGCGTACGGTTTTCATCCCAATGTTGTGAAGCTGATTCAAAATTTTCTATCCGACCGATACATTTCGGTAACCTTAGACGGATATTCTTCTGAGTCTAAACTAATTAACGCTGGTGTACCCCAAGGCTCAGTATTGTCCCCAACTCTATTTTTGATTTATATCAACGAATTGTTGAAAATCACCAGCAACCCAATAAATAGTTTTGCAGATGATAGTACTCTGCACAAGTCGTTCGAGCCCCTTCCTTCAAAAGGTAAAATGCACGAACGAATTAATCCTGCCCGGAGAGACGCTGCCATAAACGTGAACAAAGACCTGAATAAAGTCGCCGACTGGGGTGACCAAAACCTTGTCAATTTCAACTCCACCAAAACACAGCTGTTGATTGTTTCCAGATTAAAGACCGAGTTCCCCAAAGATATTTTATTTAGTATGTGTGATGAACCAATAGGTGAATGTAAAAACATTCGTTTATTGGGTGTCACAGTTTCAAATGACCTACTCTGGAACGATCATGTAATGGCGATGGCAAAAAGCGCGTCTAAAAAACTCGGCCTCCTAAATAGATGCAAAAAATTTTTCACTCCATACCAATTGCTCCATGTTTATAAGTCCTATATTCGTCCCTGTATGGAGTACTGCTGTCAAGTTTGGGGTGCTGCCTCTGTTTCCATCTTGGCCCTCTTGGACTCTGTTCAAAAGCGAGCTATACGAATTGTAGGTGATCGAACTTTGACATCACAACTTGATTCCCTACAACATCGTCGCACTGTTGCTGACCTCGTTGTTTTTTACAAATATCGTCATCAGCAGTGCTCAGATGAAATCAGCGGCATCATGCCTCAAACTTATTCTTACCCCCGTTCCACTCGGCAATCGGCTGCCGCAACCAGTGAAACGGTAAAGATCCCGCGCTGTCATACTGGCAGATCGCAGAGAGACTTCTTTGTCCGAACTGCGTACAAATGGAATAGTTTGCCGGAACACTTAGTCTCAGGTGGCTTCAACCCACAGATGTTTAAAAAAAGCGTTAATCTACACCTCAGAACGCCAGTTGTTGTGGGACCCAGGTCTAGACCTAGGTCTTAAAAGGTATTTATGTGTTGTTGTGACACATATTCTAAACCCTATTACACAACACATTTTATTAAAAAAAAAAAAAAAAAAAAAAAAAAAAAAAAAAAAAAAAAAAAAAAACTCTTTGGTTATATGTTTATCATACTCTAACTAAGCAAGCATTGAATGAATAGCTTGTGATCTACGAGTTTGGAAGACAATTTCCAGCAACTTTTATTGTGACTAACACTACTTAAATTCTAGATGTTGTAAAGTTATTTGTACAAGTACATATATATAGGTACAAGTTGTATTCAACTTGTTGTACCAACAGTGTTTGTGGTTCCTTACCTGTGGATGGTTCTCAATAATTATTGATTAAAACACTTTAGATTCACTTAGTTAACTATAAATAACATTAACTATCAATATTAGTTTTATTATTATTTTTATAGAAAAAGTTACAACTTAAAGATTTATTCGAATTAATTGAATCACTGATTAGATTTCGGACAACTTAAATTTACACTTTAAAACTAAACTAACTGTACTTCTTCGAAAACAAAAATCAACTCTCCTCCTAAAAACTAAAAAACAATTATTTATAATATTTTATTTACCCAAAATCAACAAAAACTCAACAAAAATTGATGTATGCAATTTTTGCATAATTAACAATTTAACGAATTTAATTATTTATACAATTTTGTTGATTTTGGATAATTTAAATTTTTAAGTAATTTCTTAACCTATATTGTTACTGTTAACTTAACTTAACCTATATTGTTAATTTTATAGTATAAACCAAAGGAGATTTATACAACATTTATATATTTATTTATACAACAACTCCGCCCTCCGAAAGAACCTATCAACAATTCTTTATGTTTACATAATAACTTATAATGTGAACATAAAGTGAACATAAAGTGAACAACCTTGCGAGGGTTGTTTTTAAAATTAAATTTTCATTAAAACTATCTATTTTATACTTTTATTTTGATTATAACTATCTGATTACTTTCCTTCACAAAATTAATTAAATATATTTATACTTGTATAAATTTCTTAAAATTTACCATCGACTGGTTATATTATTTTAATTTTAAAATATACGTTTAAAATGAATTAAGCAATACAATATATATGTATAGTTATACTAATAATTAAAATTTAATTTTAGCTTTATTTTGTTCTATATGTATTTGTAAAATAGCTAGCATAGCAAAATTAATAGCAAAACTATAATCACTATAGTTCATTTTATTATTATTACTTTTATTTTTATCGTAAATAAAATGTAATATATTATAAAAACTTTAAATTTTTGATTAAACATAATTATGCAAGATACCCCATTAAATATTCACTATTTAAGATACTTTTATAATTAAAATTTTATTTTCGGTGTAATTTAATCATAAAATTTTATATATAAATTGAATTTATTGAGATAAAAAATTTATATTTTTTTTTTGTTTGTTCATTATGTTAACATAATTAATTTTATATAACATTAAGTGAACAACCTTTCGAGGGTTGTTCTTAAAATTAAATTTTTCTTAAAATGAACTATTTATAACTTTTATTAAAAACTAATGGAATGAACGAACTAACGGAGTTATCGACTAATAACAAAACAATGACCTTAATTGTGCTTAAAATTACATAATATTAATTAATTTAAAATGAAACCAAAACTTTACCCTATATATTTTATTAACAAAAAGTTTTTATGCATTTTTATTTTTAAATTTGTTTCCTATAAATATATGAAATTTTTAAGTTAAATTTTAAAATTATCTACTTAACTAATTTTTCCAAGTTCTCACTGATTTCCTGTAGAGTCTCTCTGGTCTTATTTCCAAAGAGCTCAATATTTTCCGTGACATTTGTGATTTTATTTTTATGTTTATTAAATCTAAACTTAAATTTGAACAATATTAAAACTAAAATGATTATTATAACAATAATGCCAATTGAGACAGAATAGTGAACCTTTGAATGTATCTCCTGTGATTTAAATTTGTTTTCTAAATCTAGCTGAGTTAACCGTGTCTGAAGATGTTTAAAGTCATTTTCGTATATAGAAAGGTCTGTTAAATTTAGCTTATTAATTTCTAATATTTTTGGCTCAGCTGGTATGTGTATGTCGTTGGTCATCGTTTTAATATTTTTAATTGTTGCCAAAAAACTGTCAGTATGTACTATTTTAGGTTGCGTAATTTGTGTTTCTTGGAGGGTTCTTTTAGGGGGTATTATAAAGTCATCGGTTATAATACTGCATTCGTTAATAATTTTTAATATGCCCTGGTTTTGTAGCACTGGTTTAATCTCATACCCTTTACAGGCTAGTGATCCCCAAAGGAATAATAAAACTATTGCGCTTGTATGCATTTTTGTTTTTTCCAGAGTATAAAAGTAAGAGTTTATTCTTTTCTACTATTTTAATTTCCTGTTTTAACCGAAAAAAAAAATATAACATGATAAAAATATAATTTAGTGTTAAAATTTTAGATGGATAATTTAATGGAACAAAGATGTAAAAATCATTAAATAGTACTATTCTTTGTTTGATAGAATGTGACTGTATAATTTTAAGCGATTGTTGTTGAGCGTTTTCTGTTTGTTACCTATTTCTACCGTAGTGTTGGTCTGGCTATTGATTTTGGATACTGTATATGGACCTTGCCATGCACATGTTAAACCTTTATGTTTAGCTTCGTTTTTGATTAAAACTTGATCTCCTATCTTGAACTCGACTGGGTTGGTTTTTTTATCATAATACGTCTTTGCAAGTTCTTTTGACTTTTTTAAATTTTCCCTGGCTATTAAATGTGTTTTTTGTAGTTTATGTTTAAGTTCTAAAAAATAATCGTCTGCATTATACAGAGGAGCTGGTGCTTTTTTTAAATTTGATGGCATGTCAGCTGTGAACCCGAATAAACAATCCATAGGCGTTAATTTCGTACCGCTGTGAATGGTATTGTTGTGGACATGTACCGCTTGGCGTAGCCACATGTCCCATTGCTCAGGATGTTCATCAACAAAACATCTTAAATAATCTTTTAGTGGGCGATGAGTGCGTTCTAAAGAACCATTGGTTTGTGGGTGATAAGGGCTGGTTTGGAGTTTTTTGATTTTTAATAATTTGCATACCTTTTTAAAAACTTCACTTGTAAAGTTTGACCCTTGGTCGGTCAGTAGTTGTTTTGGTATTCTATACCTGCTAATAATTTCATCGTAAAATACACGCGCCACTGTAGCTGCTTCTTGATTAGGTAAAGCGTAGCAATCAGTAAATTTTGTGAGATCATCTTGGAACGTTAGAATATACATATTACCGCTAATAGTACGAGGTAATGGACCTACAATATCTAAATATATTTTGTCGAATGGTTTTGTTGGTGTGTCTGTCAATATCATTGGCATTTTATTGTACCGTACGGTTTTGACTTTTTGGCATATTTTGCATTGTTTGATATATTTGATAATGTCAGTTAACATATTTTTCCACTGGTATTGTCTTCTGATACGGTGGTAGGTTTTAAAAACACCTTGATGTCCTCCAAGTGGTAAGTCATGGAAGTCTTTCATAACTTGATCTATTTCTGTTCTTTCAGTTAGCCATTCTTCTTCACCATTGCTTAGTTCATCGTCATTGGATGTTATATCTGCATGGTTTTGAACTTTATTTTCAACTTCTAGATTTTCGTTAGTGTTATTATTACTATGTGTTACTGTAGCGTTACTTTCATTACAATTTTGAACTTCATTTCGTGTTTGTAAAGGATGTGTATTATCTATTGTATTGTTTATTTGTTTGGCCTGATTTCTCGTAATCACTAGACATTGTGGAGTATTGTTTGCGTTATCTTCATATGGAAGTCTACTGAGCGCATCCGCGTTGGCATTTAACTTCCCAGGTTTATACTCTATTTTATAGTCGAATTCTGAAAGCTTATTGTGAAAACGGACTAGTCTACATGTTGGATCTTTGACTTTAAATACACCTTTAAGAGGTTTATGATCCGTATATACGGTAAATTGTCGCCCGTATAAGTAGCAACGAAAATTTTTTGTAGCCCAGACAATAGCCAATAGCTCTTTTTCAATAACTGAATAATTTTTTTCAGCTTTATTTAAACTTCTACTTGCATAGGCGATTGGTCTATCTTCTCCTGGTTTACCTTGGGATAACACGGCTCCTAACGCTTCACTACTAGCGTCTGTGGTTAATATAAAAGGTTTATTGAAATCGGGGTATATTAGTACCGTATCTGAGGTTAATTTTTCTTTTAATAAATCAAAAGATGTTTGACATGCTTCAGTCCATATAAATTTTATATTTTTTTGTAATAACTTATTAATAGGTGCTGCTATTCTAGAGAAGTCTTTAATAAATTTCCTATAATAGTTTGCTAATCCTTAAAATGATTGAACTTGCTTAATTGTTTTGGGAATCGGGAAGTTTAAAATTGAATCCGTTTTTGAATCATCTTTTCTCACACCTTCTTCGCTACACTTATGACCTAAATAAATAATTTCTTTTTTAAGGAAGTGGCATTTATCGATTTGTAATTTTAAGTTAAACCTTCTAAGTCGATCGAACACACTGATAACTTTACGATTATGATCTTCTAGATTTTTACCGTATATAACTATATCATCTAAATACACATAACACTCAATGCCTTGCAAACCCGTTAAGACGTGATTCATAGCTCTTTGAAAAGTGGCAGAGGCTCCTTTCAATCCAAATGGCATTCTGTTAAATTCAAAATGTCCTAAAGTACTACTGAAAGCCGTTTTTTCTCTATCCTTAGGTTCAACTAGTATCTGATGATATCCGCTAGCTAGATCAAGGGTGGTGAAATATCTAGAGTGACCAAGTTGGTCCAAAATTTCTTCTATGCGCGGAAGGGGAAATGCGTCACCAATTGTTATCAGATTAAGCTTCCTAAAATCAACAACCACTCGAAATCGTTTATTGCCGGACTTATCAGGACGTTTTGAAACAATAAGCAAAGGAGCATTGTAAGGACTCTTACTATGAACTATTATATTATTTTCGAGCATTTCCGAAATTTGTTTATTTATTTCTTCCTGTTGTGTTTGTGGAATTCTATACATTTTTTGGTTGATAGGGGCTTTATCTGGTAACGTGGGTATTGTATGTGTTATTGCTGATGAATAAGAAATTTTATCTCCTTCTAAGTGAAATAAGTCTTGATGATTTACTATTAATTGTACAATAGAGTCTCTTTCTTCTTTATTAAGATTATTATCTAGATTAAGATTATTTAAAATTCTATTTATTCTATCACTATTTCTACTGCAATCTAAATTTTCTGATATTTCTGGTATTTCAAAAAAGTTATCCGAACTATCATATTCTGGCACATAATTTTCTAAATCTACTTCAAAATTATTTATATTTATTACACTTATGGGTACTACATTGCTTTGTATTTTAGCAACCACATTAGAGGTGTATACACCTGGTAACACTTCTTTAGAGAAACAAACGACTTCTTTATCATTATCGTCATTGATTTTAAAATACAATATTTTTTTTGATCGTGGTGGAATAGATGAGTTTGAATTATCCTTAACTAACGCTTTATTATTTTCTATTTGAACATTTTTGTAACTTGTACTGAGGATTTCTCTGAAACTGCCTCTATGATGTATCTGATTCGAATTTGTTATCCCATCATTTCGAATGATTCTAGGATTGGTTAAATTCTCGCTACTAGGACCTGATACATTCGGTACTACTTTGTTCAATTCAACTAACGGTTGTTTTTCGTTAAGGTGTCCAATCTGATTATCTACCACTTGACTTGCTCTGAGTCTATCAAGTTGTCGATTTGGTACTGTTTTGAATTCATTGTTACAAATAGCTTTGATAGCCGTACTATCATTTAGTTCCGATTTATTATTTTTTTCAATTTCTCCTACATTTCGTGGTTTGCATGAAAAGGGGAAAATTACTTGATTTTGATTCCTTGTGCTTAATACTATTAGTTTATTGCTAACAAAATCTACTATTGAATTTCGAGCTAAAACATCTCGTCCTAAAATACCATCACTTTGAAAATTCATATCCTCAATTACATGAAACTTAATTGGTAGTAAATTATTTGAAATTGCGCCTATTACTGTACCTAATGTATAATTTGTTTGATTGTGAATACCTCTAATAATTGCTTTTTCTGTAGTATTTAAAATATGTTTTTGGTTTATACTGGATCTTTTAATTAAAGAAACTTCAGCTCCAGTGTCAATCAAAAGTGTAGTAATTATATTTTTTCCTATATCTAAATTAACACTAATTTCTGGACAGTTGCCAGTTGATTTAGTAGCATCATATATGCCTAAGTTAAAATTTTCATGTTCCCGATTATTTAGGTATTTGTTTGGGCTTTGAATTGTGGGTTGCAATTCAGCCCTAGTTAGTTTAAATCATTATTAATATTTTCAGGTGGTTGTTCATTGGAATTTGTATAATTTGAGGAGGTGAATGTTTTAATTTGTTGGGTGTTTGGAGTTTCGTAATACTGAACATGTTTTGGTGCGTATGAGATGCGGGGACCTGAATTACTTAAATTTGGAACTTGAGTACGAATTGTATGTGGAATCTGTTGGTACTGAAAATTTCGTTGTCCTTGCGGATTTTGGTTATGTGTGTAATTTACTGGGTTATTAAATTGTAAATTACTTGGCAAATTCCAGTTGTTAGCTGGCCTATATTGGATACTATGCGGTATCTGTGGTTGATTATAGTGCATAGCATTGAAATACGTATTTTGTTGAGGGGCTACATTACGAAAAGTTTGAGAATTTGTAGGCTGGAGTAACTGTTCTTGGTAACTAGTTTGTTGGGCTAAATTCGATCGTAATCTTTTTCGACAGTCTGTTAATGTATGTCCGTAGTTTTTACAATATCTACAACTAATATCATTTCTCGGCAAAGTGTTGGAAAACTGTTGTAAATTAGGTTGATTTGCATTATATGAATTTGTGGTTGTATTATATATTTCTGTGTTAGTATGTATGTTTCGGTTTGGCTGTAAACTGTTTTGCATATTATTGAATTTTTCCAGTTCTATGGCGTATTCTAACACTGTTTCAAATTCCGTTTCCGCTAATGAAATTTGAAGAGCTACTTCTCGTTCTCTTAAACCAAGTTTAAAACATTTTATGGCCTGCTTTTCGAGTTCGTGCAGCCCGGCAGAACAACTATCACTATAACCACATTTTAAAAGTAAAGCCTTTGCTTTTCTTAATAATCTGTTGATTTTATCTCCGAATTCGGTAACAGATTCGTGGGTACTTTGAACCATTAACCCCATTTTCCCATATAACTCAAAATAGCTAGAGTCTTCCTTTAGTCCTCGGGAAAGATATTTATAAAGTTCTTTCAAACTTGTGAAATTAATACCACTTATAAGTTTCAGGGCGTTGCTCGACAACCGTGTCCTAACTGACTGTAAAAAGTGGGTTCTGTATTCGCTTGGTAGGGTGTGGTACGCGCGATCGCATTCATGCTTAAAATTGAAAAATTCGTCTTCCAGTCCATCATGCATTTCACCATTGTATTTTGGTATATTTTTAACTCTGGTTGTTATCATATTGTACTCTTCGTCTAATTTATTATTAAAACTAGGTACATCGGTTCCACTATTCGTCATTTTGAAATTTTTCGCGTCTCTAATTTATTGTTCAAATTTCCGAGGGCAGCAATTTCCAAATCTACCCTTTCTCTTAAATCTATATCTTCGTCCAGAGTTACCGACTCCAGATTAAGATTCTCTAAACTATTTGTTTTCTTTTTTATAACGGCTTCGCGTGATAAATCGCGTACAATTTCGAATTCGTTATTTAATATATTTAAAGTAGAATTTGATGGCTTACCTTCTGAAATTTTGTGTGCTGCTTTATTTTTTCGACGGTCGTCAATAGCTGAACTACAGGATAGATTTCGTTGTCTAGTAGCTGAACTGCTTGCTTGCTCCGTTTTACTAGACTCTGACATTTGTTAAATAAAAGTATTAAGCTGCTTTCAGTTTTTTGTATATCGTCAATAGCTACACTGAGATAGATAGATTCCTAGTCTCTTGAAGATTTCTTGTCAGTAAAATTTCTTTGTGGTAATTGACAGCTTTTTCTAGCTCAGGAACGTTTATTTCAATTGTATAATATTTTGTACTTGTACTTTTGACTGATGACTTGATACTTTTGAATTTTGATAACTGTATGTTATATAACTTTAAAAACTGTATTTTGAACTTTTAGCTTGTTCTTAAAAATTGTTTATAAATTTTTACTATCACCCACTTACAATTATTTTATTTTATTATAGAATTATTAAACTTATTATTTTGGTTTTAGTTCGAACCACTTTAAAACCACAGGTTAATACCGGCCGCGCCAAATTGTAAAGTTATTTGTACAAGTACATATATATAGGTACAAGTTGTATTCAACTTGTTGTACCAACAGTGTTTGTGGTTCCTTACCTGTGGATGGTTCTCAATAATTATTGATTAAAACACTTTAGATTCACTTAGTTAACTATAAATAACATTAACTATTAATATTAGTTTTATTATTATTTTTATAGAAAAAGTTACAACTTAAAGATTTATTCGAATTAATTGAATCACTGATTAGATTTCGGACAACTTAAATTTACACTTTAAAACTAAACTAACTGTACTTCTTCGAAAACAAAAATCAACTCTCCTCCTAAAAACTAAAAACCAATTATTTATAATATTTTATTTACCCAAAATCAACCAAAACTCAACAAAAATTGATGTATGCAATTTTTGCATAATTAACAATTTAACGAATTTAATTATTTATACAATTTTGTTGATTTTGGATAATTTAAATTTTTAAGTAATTTCTTAACCTATATTGTTACTGTTAACTTAACTTAACCTATATTGTTAATTTTATAGTATAAACCAAAGGAGATTTATACAACAATGTTATTTGAGTGAAAAAAATTTGAAAAAATCTCTTATATATAATTCAAAATTTTCAATATTCAAATCTAGTGAATTAAAAATTATAAATACGGTATGTAATGTAACATAAAAAAATAATGAATTCATAAAAAAATTTTGAAAAAATAGTTTTTTTTGTAACAAATTTGAACCCGAACCCAAACCCGAACTGAACCCGAACCCCCTAAATTTTAATGTATTGAACCCGAACCTGAACCTGCACTCAAATTTTTCTGGGCTCGAAACACTGTAATAAACCTTATCATAACCATATTAACATCAGTTTCTGCTTAACAATTATATATAAATATATCTGAGGTTAATATTTTGCGTAGTCTGAGTCCATAATCTTTTGGAATATAATTGTTCGGAGGGAAATAAACATTTTTAAATTAAAGAACACGAGTCACATTTTTTATTTTTTTATTTATAATACACAGAACTGTAATTTGACATACATAGTACACTATTGAAAATCTGCTGACACTGTTGTTAATTGCTCTATTTCCAACAGCAAATCTATTTCCAAGGGCAACATTCCTAATTGCAAACATAAACATCCTGATAGTCTTGATGTGAATACAATACAATAATAAAAAATTGAGATTTGCAGGTTACATTGTTGCTATAAATTAATTTATTATACGAGAATTTGAATTGTAAATTGGATTTGGAGAAAAAAAACGGAAGAGGAAATAAATAAGATTGTCTTAAGAATATAATTTTTTATACTGAAATTAAAAAAAATATTTTAGTTTAATTTAACTATATTAATTTATATTCAATTTAATATAAATAGTTAAATTAAATAAAAGTCATGTATTTTGCATATTGAATTTCTGTTATAATTGTGGTTCAATATCATCGTCAATATTATAGTTATTTCGAGATGGTGGTGGTATTGTCAATATTTTGTTTCCTGATTGATTTGAATGTGGACTACGATTAAAACGCTCTTGTTGTATTAATTGATGAGCAGCTAAATCCATCTCTTCTTTAGTCATATCAAGCGCTTCTTGCATTTCTTTTGAAGTATATCGTACAAAATCCGCATCACAATATTTTCCTAATCCTTGTTCGACAAGAACCTAATAATAACATAAAATTAAACAAAAAACTTTTGTTTCCAAGTGACATAAATTATAGTTACTCTTCCAACTAAGCTTTCCGCTGATCCAATAACTTCAAAAGAATTCAGTCGACGATCCAAAGGACTTCCGGGTGTTGAATGAACCAATCGCTCAGATCCAATACTTCCATTTGCCTCAGTATTTACGCCGCCTATTGATAAATTGTTAATTTTTATAAAAATATTATTCGGGAAAATTCAAATTCTTCAATAAATTTCGTTACATTTATTAGTTTAGAAAAGTGCAATAAAACACAAGCAAACACAAAATCTAACGGGATTCCAGCTCGGTATTATACAAAAACGTAACACAAAACAATACATTAAAATATATATTTTTAAGCATAATAAAAAGCGAACACAAAACATGCTGGATAATATGATAAGGTTGAACCGTTGCCGGCTATTGTTGAAAAATACACAGATTGATACGCACATAATTAAGAGACCGTCGTTTCAACCCAACCGGTTTTGTGCAACAATGATCGCATGGTCCGGTTTTTTAGTTTAAGCAATTCTCTTACGAATGCTAATGGGTGATTTTGGAAAAATTAAGGCTTGTGTTGATCAAAAAAAAAATAAACTTTTTGAATTGCTTTCTAACATCCGTTTCGGATGCTACTTAAAAAATACATAAATTTTAAGCTATGCAATTTTTAAACCGATAAAAAAAATTTAAAAACCGGCGTTTTTATAAGTTAGCTTTTAATTTTTTTAATTCTGTAGCAAATCTGAATAAAACAGAGCTAGGGGTACACCAGCGTTAGTTAATTTAAGCTCAGAAGAAACCCCATCTATAGATAGCGGAATGTATTGGTTAGACAGAAATATTTGAATCAATCTAACGACCACAGGATGAAAACCATACGTAATGAGCTTAATGAGCAGGTTGGCAGACCAGATTCAATCAATTTATAATCAATTTTTTTTAGATGTCTAATGCGAAAACGTAAGTTTGACCGCCTTTATCAAGTACGCTGTTCCAAAGATGTGCTTCATATAGTCCAATAGATCGGTTGTTGATCTTTTGTTTCTAAAACATTTTGACAGTCAGATATTAAAAGTTTGTCTTCCAAAAATTTGGATATAAAGGGTGGGCCATTTAAAATTTTAATTTTGAATCGCCTATAAAAAAAAACTACCTGTAATTTTTTCAAATTTCTGGTTTTATTGAAAAGTTTGAATTTTGTCATTTAATAATGCAACACAATTTCATTCATATGATCATATGACCACCACGATTGTTTCGGCAGTACCTCATCCGATCATTTAAATTTTTCAGTATATTTTTGATTGTCAAGAGAATGACATTCAATTTAAGAGAATGACATGGTTTCAACAAAACCTGGCCATATGCCACCCAGCCAACGCAACCATCGATATTTTACGCACTGTTTTTGAAAATCGAATAATCAGCCGAAATTGTGATGTCAATTGGCCACTCAGAGCTGTGATTTGAGCCTTTGGATTATTTTCTGTGGAGAGATATTAAGGATAAATGTTACGCAAAGCATCCAGAGACAATTGAAGCGTTGAAACATTAAAATCGAAGTTGCCATTGAAGAGATTCGACCCGAAACAATCGAAAATGTACTGAAAAATTGAGTTGATCCGATGAGGTACTGCCGAGCCAGTCGTGGTGGTCACGAATGATATTGTGTTCCATTATAAAATGACAAAGTTCAACCTTTCCAATAAAACCAGAAATTTGAAAAAATTACAAGTAGTTTTTTTTATAGCCGATTCAAATTTAAAATATTAAATGGCCCACCCTATATGTGAATAAGTGCTCACTAATTTTAGGTATGCTATTGGTCTATATAATTTGAAATATCATATTTCGTTCCTTTTTTTGGAATAGGCTGGGCATTTGCCAACTTCTACCACAAAGTGAAAATACCAGATTTATAAGATTTGTAGAAAGTTTTGATAAGAATTCTTTTGATAACGTTTTTAGAATAACAGGAGAAACATTTCTATACCGGATGCTTTGTTGTTAAAACCCACTTAAGTTTGGGTTTGAAATGAAGTTCTTTCATGTTAACTTCTGAAGACTGGAACTGCGATATTTATTTAGGGGTGAATGCAAGCTTTCCTTGCAGGGTCAGTAACGATTAAATCAAGAACAGACGCACGGAGACTCTTTAATGAAGCAAATAATACCGGAAACTGGAAAGAGTATAACAGGTTGCTTACCACTAAAGTAAAGAAACAACGCTTATAGTGCCTATGCACCATAAGACTTTGACGAAGGACGAATGAAACGCCTACGGAGGATGAGCAGCACAGAGCTGCTGTCTAAAAACACACTTTCCGGGAAGTTTAAGCGGGTGTGCAGAAGTCGCGAGTAAGAATAAAAGTAAAAGACTAAGCTCGGAGCACCTGAGGGTGGCTGCCTTACAGTTTACGGAGGACCATATTAAGTGGGCCATAGACACTTTTTAGCCATACATATCACCAGGAGTGTATGTAATAGCCCCAGCTCTCCCGCAGAGGGGCAGAAGTGACTATTAACGCACATCCTTGGAAAATGCCCTGGGAGCGGTTAGGCATTTGGGTATATTCCAGAGCTATGGAGAACGGCAAAATTGATATTTATTCCAAATGTAGGTAAGAAATATGTCACCCACCCGAAGTCTTATAGATCCATCAGTCATATTAAAAACGATGAAAAAAGCGACCGACAACCACATTGAAACCAATACCTTGTAGAGAACGCTTCCGCCAGATAGTCAAAACCCATACAGAACCAGCAGATTAACAGAAACCGAGCTGTTTAGCTGTTGATGAAATTAGAGGAGACAGGGGACAACAAAGATGTTGGTCTGTGCCTTTCTTGACATTGAAGGAGCTTTTGATAACATCTCACATGATAACACCTCACTTCACGGTCAAGAAGGGTCTAGGTGCGAAAAAAGTGAACAGCACCACAACTGACTGAATGTGTGAGACGCTGAAAACTTGAGTAGTAGAAAACCAGGCTGATGTTTTTAAGTCAGCATTGGCACCACTAGCGGATGTCTGCAAAGTAAGATCTTATCACCCCTCATGTGGAGTCTGGTGGTGAATAAAATTCTGGCTATATAAGTAACCAGGCATTAATTGTCTTGGATACGCGAATGACATATTCATTATCGCGAGAGGTAGGTTCGAAGAAAATCTGTGATATTATACAGAAGAAATTGAATCTAGTAGACACATGGTTTTCATCTGTGGAACTAAAACTCAGTTTGAGTAAAACTACGTTGGTCCAGTCGCATGGAACAAAAGAACTGAGCGTAACGCTGGGAAAACAGAGTTGGAAAAGATGCAGACGCTGGACTTTATCTGCATCCCCGAGTCAATGAGAACATGTCCTATCGTGTCAATGGAGATGCTGTTAGGACTGGTCCCCTCCACTTGCTGGCTACGAGCATATAGCTATTGCAACCATACTGAGATTCGGCATGCAGGGCATTAGAAAGGATCAGAAAGAAAAAAAGATCAATCAATCATTTTAAATCAAAAAAGATCATTTTTGATTTAAAAGCTTGAAACTTTTTAAGATAAAAGCTTCTCAAAAACAAATTACATTAAACCGATGTTAAAAAAAAATTTTAATTTCTTTTGGTTGATTTTTGTCAACATAAGCCGATCTAGCTGTTTCAAATACAACTTTTTCAAAAATAATCTATTACAATTCGAACCTGTGAGGTTCTTTAAAATGCCACCAGTTTTGGGATAAAACCGGTAGCCGAGCTGAAAAGAATGTTTTATATATATGAGGTATTACACGAAAAATTATCAACCTTTAAGCCCCATCCCTTTGATTTGATAGGAACTTTATTTTCCTTTACTAACCCACTAAAAATGAGTTTTTTTTCCAACTCAAAAGTTTTTTCAAATACCCATGACTTTTTCAAAAATTCCCTATATACAGGGTTTTTGTTTTTTTTTTAATATATTTTTTAGAAAACAACACGAAAAAAATTTTCGATGTCATGTTCCATGAATTTTTTCAGTTTTTTGAGAAAAACCATCAATTTTTCTAGTCCGACATTTGTGTTTTTTTTTCAGTTTTAGCTTATTCTATAGTTAATACAGCTTAATTCATAGTAAGGCGATTTCGCATCTATTATTATTTTCTAGATGAAAATATGTTTATTTTTTTTCTAGCAATCCAACTCTATTTTTATACAATTATGCGTTTGAAACACAAAATGATGCATCTAGTTTTCAATGGAATAATAAATAGTCGGGCAGGACCTGCTATGGGGACTTAAAGGACCTCAACCTTTCCATATCTTGAAGTTCCCAAAGAAGGCTGAATTTGAGGAGGTGCTCTAACTGGGTATTCACCAGGAAGTAAACAAGTGGAATAAAATTGATCATATTAGTATACAGTTGAGTATACAGTTTTTAAATAAAAATGAAATAGATTTTAGTATACAGTTGAGTATACAGTTTATAAATAAAAATAAAATAGATCGTCGATTATTTAATGATTTTTCACTGTATTATTTCTGTAATTATAATCGTAATCAAACATAATTCACTTAATATTATGAAAAAAGTAAGATAAACCATTTTCTTCTTACTAACACTAGTTTACAAATTTTGAACTTTTTTTGTCTCCGTGAATAAAACCCAACTTTTCTTATGGATTTGGAACACGAATATCTTATTCATTTTTTTTTTTTGTTAGCTCTTGTTTTTGAGATATTCACGAAAAACCAATTTTTTCGGTGATCAAAAATGTTTCGGTTTTTGGGTCTCATATTTTACAAAACAAACAAAAAAAAAATATCAATAAAACATGTGCATAGTAAATATGCTAACAAACGTTTTGTGCTATATTTTGTAAAAATCCTTTAAGGATTCTGGAAGTTACAGTTGAAAAAAGTTGAAAAAATACAAAAAATTCACGTTTTTTTTAAATTTTTCCATATTCAACGCCATAAATTTTGAGCGAATAAAGACACTAATTTTTTTTAATTTCTTGGAGCCTATAGAAGCTTTAATTTTCTTTCTTTTAAGCTAAAAAATACGAGTATTGGTGCAGTTTGCACCAAGTTATACAAGTTTTCCCAAAGAAAATCAAAACTCAAAATTTGGAAAAAAGTTTAACTATAAGAATAATTTAAATTCTGCAACATAATTGATTTATATATAAGATGTTTTCGTATTAAATCTAGCTCCTCCCACCTCGGACTTACTTTAGGAGTTGGAAAATATCAGTTAGTTGATTATGAAATGTCGTTTTTTGACAAAAGTTGTATTTTATTTGTATATAATTTTTCTCGAAATTAAGATTTTTTTCGTAAAATTTTTGGACATGATCTAGCTCCTCCTACCTTGGACTTATTTTAGAAGTTGGAAAATATCAGTTA
Source organism: Diogma glabrata (assembly GCA_963693315.1). Taxonomy (NCBI): domain Eukaryota; kingdom Metazoa; phylum Arthropoda; class Insecta; order Diptera; family Cylindrotomidae; genus Diogma; species Diogma glabrata. The sequence goes on along the minus strand of OY856189.1, from coordinate 9,115,942 downwards.
GTTGATTATGAAATGTCGTTTTTTGACAAAAGTTGTATTTTATTTGTATATGATTTTTCTCGAAATTAAGATTTTTTTGGTAAAATTTTTGGACATGATCTAGCTCCTCCCACCTTGGATCAATTTTAGAAATTGGAAAATATCAGTTCGTTGATTATGAAATGTCGTTTTTTGACAAAAGTTGTATTTTATTTGAATATTGGATTTATGGTTTAGTTATCCATTACTTAACAAAAATATATTAAAAAAAACAAAAAAAAACAGATTTGCGTCCATTAACATCCTTAGAACGCATGTTGTTGTGGACCTTGGTCTTAAAAGGTTTTTATGTGTTGTTGTGACACATATTGTAATACCTACTACACATCACATTTTATTAAAAAAAAAAAATATGATTTTTCTCGAAATTGATATTTTTTTGTGAAGTTTTTTGACATGATCTCACTCCTCCCACCTCGGACTTATTTTAAGAGCTGGAACATATCAGTTAGTTGATTATGAAATGTCTTTTTTTGACAAAAGTTTTATTTTATTTATATATGATTTTTCTCGAAATAGAGATTTTTTTGTGAAGTTTTTTGACATGATCTAGCTCCTCCCACCTCGGATTTATTTTATGAGTTGGAAAATATCAGTGAGTAATGAAGAGAGGCAGTTCTTATAAATGGGGTAATTCTTTTAGCAGTATGTATTATGTAGCTTCCACAAATAAAACAAAATGAATTTAGGCTATTTTTACACTTGAAACTTCTTGACGACGCCATTTAAATAAACTTATCTTTACTTACTTTACTAACAATTTATGTTGCTTTACATTGAAGCTATCACTATTGATTTATTGATTTTTAAAACAATACACTATTTAAAATTTATATTGTAAACGTTTTTCTTTTTAATTAATATTTTCACTTGAATGTTTGGAATTAAATTATCCTCAGAGAGATTATATTTGCAAGTAAAAAATTATTTTTTCCAAATTTTGAGTTTTGACTTTCATTGGGAAAACTTGAATAACTTGGTGCAAACTGCACCAATATTTTTTAGCTTAAAAGAAAGAAAATGGAAGCTACTATAGGCTCCAAGAAATTAAAAAAAAATTAGTGTCTTTATTCGCTCAAAATTTATGGCGTTGAATATGGAAAAATTTAAAAAAAACGTGAATTTTTCGTATTTTTTCCACTTTTTTCGACTGTAACTTCCAGAATCCTTAAAAGGATTTTTACAAAATATAGCTCAAAACGTTTGTTAGCATATTTACTATGCACATGTTTTATTAATATTTTTATTTTGTTTGTTTTGTAAAATATGAGACCCAAAAACCAAAACAACATTTTTGATCACCGAAAAAATTGGTTTTTCGTGAATATCTCAAAAACAAGAGCTAACAAAAAAAAATGAATATGATATTCGTGTTCAGGAGGTCCAAATCTATAAGAAAATGTGGGTTTTATTTCGGGAGATTTTTCTTGTAAACTAGTGTAATCTATTTATAAATTTTAATTTACAAAAACAAAGCTAACCAAAACAAGATTGATAGAAAACAAAAAAAAACACGTTTCACTGCTAAAAACCTGGGCCCACTTTTGACTTCACCGGAATGCCGAAACTAGAATAAGCTTAAGTTTACAAAAATGTTGAATTTTGAACAATTGATGGTATTTTTCAAATACTGAGAAATTTAATCGAACAGGACATAGAAAATAATATACATATATATATATATATATATATATATATATATATATATATATATATATATATATATATATATATATATATATATATATATATATATATATATATATATATGTATATTTATATATATATATATATATATATATATATATATATATATATATATATATATATATATACATATATATAAATATAAATATATATATATATATATATATATATATATATATATATATATATATATATATATATATATATATATATATATATATATATATATATATATATATATATATATATATATTTATATATATATATATATATATATATATATATATATATATATATATATATATATATATATATATATATATATATATATATAAATTTATATATATATATATATTGTAACGACTCTTCGTTGGTTCTTTTAGATTATTGAACAAACACGACAGTAAAAGACAGATCTTTAGTTAACAGAATCTCAAACTTTATTTGTCATCAAATTACAGCAGCTTCCGTTTTTCCATACAATAAATTCCAGGGTCTCCAATTTATGTACCATAAACTTCACCGCTTTTCCACAATTTGAATCAATAATATTCGGAATCGTAAAATCTGTATTTACTATTCCACTAAGTTCAGATTCTTTCACTATTAGTACCCAGCACCACCGATTATTCCTTATACTTTCGAATATTTGTAAAACACTTTAATTGCAAAGTTAAAACTGACTATCTGATATTTTTGTTTGCTTATTTATATCGAAAAATAAATAAATCGAAACTTCTATAATCCACTAGAAATCAATACTACGTAGTCCGTACATCTGAAATAGGCCACACCTGTTTTCATTCAAACTTGCATTTGTATTAGCGAACTCAAATTTAATTTATGCAAAATGTATTAGGTAACTCCTTTTAATTAATGTAAACATTTGTATAACAAATTTAATTTACATTAATTTATGCAATACGATTTGCAATACAAGTAAAAGATTGAAAAAGGAGTTAACTTTCAATTCATGAATGAGTAAATAAAGTTAACCCATTCTGGACGAAGTTTATTACATTGCCCTCCATTTAGTTTTGTTCGTCCCGAACAATATCAGAGATCGCATTGGTGCTGTTACCTTGGTACGGTGCCAACCTTTGCAGATGTATCACTTTCATCTTGGTACGGGGTCCCTTTTGTATGCGGTAGATGACATCATTAATTCGTTTGATTATTTTATATGGGCCTTCCCAATCTGGCTGCAGCTTGGGTGATCTTCCCTTAGTTCTTCTGGGGTTGTATAGCCATACCAATTCTCCTTCTTGAAAACCGCCACTATTTGCATTTATGTCGTACCTGGTTTTCATTTTGTCACTGGCAATCTTAATGTGGTCTCGAACCGGCTGATGGATTTTATTCATCTTCTCCCTTAGTTGTCCCACATAATCTGTTTTCGTGGATACCAGACCTCCAGGGATACCGAACGCGATGTCACTAGGCAGATGTAGTTCTCTTCCGAACATGATATTCGCTGGCGTTTCACTTGTCGTATCGTGCACTGCGCTACGATAGGCCATCAAGAATAACGGAAGATCCTTGTCCCAATTTCTTTGGTTGGCTTCTACTACCTTTGACAAATGTTCTTCCATGGTTCGGTTGAATCGTTCTACCATGCCATCCGATTGTGGGTTCATAGGTGTAGTTCGTGTTTTTCTAATGCCGAGTGTTCTGCACAGCTCTTCCATCAGTTGAGATTCGAAATTCCTTCCCTGGTCGGTATGCAACTCGAGCGGTGTTCCATATCTGCAAACCCATTCATTGACTAATGTTTCCACGACCGTAACTGCTTCCTGGTTCGGTATTGCATATGCTTCCGGCCATTTTGTAAAGTAATCAATGACCACCATGATGTATTTGTTACCTTTTGTAGTTTCCGGAAATGGCCCCGCGATGTCTATAGCAATTCTCTCCATTGGGGCGCCCACATTGTACTGTTGCATCTCTCCTCGAGTTCTAGTTTTTGGTCCTTTGCTCGCTGCACAAGTATCGCATCGCCGACACCATTGCTCCACGTCTGTTCGATACCTTACCCAATAAAACCTCTCCCTTACTTTGGCTAGGGTTTTATTGACTCCCAGGTGTCCTCCAGAAATACTTCCATGCAGTTTTCCCAGTACCTCTTCCACTCGACTTGATGGCAACACCAGTTGTTCTAACACTTTCTTTCCATCAGCAGACTCCCATTTTCTTTTAAGTATCCCGTTGTCCATAAATAGTGAGTGCCATTGCGCCCAGTAACATTTCACCTCCGTACTTAAAGGTGCGACCTCTTTCCACTCCGGTCGCCTTCCCTCAGTTTTCCATTTCAATATCGGAGCCATAGCTGGATCTTCTAGCTGCTCTCTTTTCATTGCTTCGGTACACTAGTCTTCAGGAGTTTGGAACTTAATTTGCTTCACTGTCATTGCCTCTTTTCTTTCAGTCCTGCTACATGACTTGCGCTCTTCAACACAGGGTCTTCTTGAAAGATCTTCAGTAATACAATGTATCCTTCTCTTTCGGTGTTCAACGCGGCAATCTTCTTCCTTTTTGACATTTGCCTCCTTTCTCGCAGTCCTGCTATATGACTTGCGCTCCTCAACACAGGGTCTTCTTGAAAGATCTTCAGCGTTACAATGTATCCTTCTCTTCCGGTGTTCGACGCGGCCATCTCCTTCCTTTTTGACATCCACTTGCTTGTTCGAAAGGTTCATCAACCGGCCTGAAACTATTCCTTCTTTTGCTGCTACTTGTGTTTTGCATTCTTGTCTGATGTGCCCTAACTGCCCACAATCCCAGCATCTTACTCTGTTAGATCCTCTTCGTTGACTTCGTTCAGGCTTATCTTCCAAACTTTTGACTCGCATGATCACTTCATCAAGCGCTGCTTTTAGAGGTTCTTCAGCAACTTTCATCTGACGTACTCTACCTGAGTCATACGCTCTTTTTCCAGCTTCCATTTGCAGGGCCAATGCTAAGACTTCTGCAGGTAGCTTCTTTCCGCTTAGATAAAGCTGATTCCTCATTTGTACATCTCGAAGAGCATTGATAAATGTATCAGCTGCCAATTCGTCTCGGTGTTCCGCGTTATAGTTTGGATATGACAGTTTTACCAGTCTCACAATGTCAGCCTCTAATTCTTGCAAAGTTTCGCTGACTCCTTGTTTTCGTGTTTTGAGCTGCATGCGATGGAGAGCTTGCATATGACTTTCCCCATATCTTACTTCTAAGGCCTCCATTAGCTTGCAGTAATCACGTTCTGTCGCTGATAGTGTCTGCAAAATTTCAGCAGCAGGTCCCTTCAATGCCAATATAAGCGCATTTGCTTTTTGCTGGTTATCTACCCCAGTTGTTGCTATCTCAAATTGCATCTTAAATATTTGATACGATGTGGATCCATCAAATGCGGGTGTTTTTAATCTAGCTGGGGCTGAAGTAGTTGATGGATTGACCATGTTACCTGACTTCCCTTGTGCTATTTCTTGGCGTAATTCACTTGAAAGTTTGCGTAATTTCTCTTCATGTTCCTCGGTAACTTTCCGCAACTCCCTTTCCACGTTGTTGATTTTCACCTCCGCACTGGATATACGTGACTCGATTACTTCACGTAGTTTTTGTTGATCTAATTTTTGTTCTGCGGCCAGTTTTTCTTGTCGGGCCATCAGATCGTTTCCTTGTTTGGCGATCATATCAGCAAGTTGTTGTTGTTGATCTACTTTTTGTTCTGCTGCCAGTTTTTCTTGTCGGGCCATCATATCAGCAAGTTGTTGTTGTTGCTGTACTTTTTGTTCTGCTGCCTGTTTCTCTTGTCGGGCCATCATATCAGCAAGTTGTTGTTGTTGCTCTACTTTTTGTTGTTGTTGCTGTGCCATCATTTCTTTCATCAACACCATCATCGGATCAATTACTGGGGCATTCTGAACTGGAGCTTCGTCCGGCTCTATTTCTATGACCTCTGTGTTTTGGCCTGCTTCTTCTAAAACTTTACGCAGCCGGAATGCAAGTTCTGCCTTCGTTCCATGAATTGGCGCATCCCTTTTCTTCAACTCATCCTTCAGCTGGGTCTGGCTGAGATCACTAATATTTACTGTCTTGACCATTGTTTCAATAATCCCAGTTCTGACACCACTGTAACGACTCTTCGTTGGTTCTTTTAGATTATTGAACAAACACGACAGTAAAAGACAGATCTTTAGTTAACAGAATCTCAAACTTTATTTGTCATCAAATTACAGCAGCTTCCGTTTTTCCATACAATAAATTCCAGGGTCTCCAATTTATGTACCATAAACTTCACCGCTTTTCCACAATTTGAATCAATAATATTCGGAATCGTAAAATCTGTATTTACTATTCCACTAAGTTCAGATTCTTTCACTATTAGTACCCAGCACCACCGATTATTCCTTATACTTTCGAATATTTGTAAAACACTTTAATTGCAAAGTTAAAACTGACTATCTGATATTTTTGTTTGCTTATTTATATCGAAAAATAAATAAATCGAAACTTCTATAATCCACTAGAAATCAATACTACGTAGTCCGTACATCTGAAATAGGCCACACCTGTTTTCATTCAAACTTGCATTTGTATTAGCGAACTCAAATTTAATTTATGCAAAATGTATTAGGTAACTCCTTTTAATTAATGTAAACATTTGTATAACAAATTTAATTTACATTAATTTATGCAATACGATTTGCAATACAAGTAAAAGATTGAAAAAGGAGTTAACTTTCAATTCATGAATGAGTAAATAAAGTTAACCCATTCTGGACGAAGTTTATTACAATATATATATATATATATATATATATATATATATATATATATATATATATATATATATATATATATATATATATATATATATATATATATATATATATATATATATATATGTATATATATATATATATATACCGGGTGATTTTTTTAACTTGAAACTTTCAAATATCTCGAAAAATAAGCACTCTACGGAAAAAATGTCTATATTCAAAATTTAATCATTCTGCAGGAGAAACATGTAAGAGCCCTAAAATAGTCTCCCACCCTATCTCTTTGTAGGTGGGCGGGGGTAACTTTGAATCTAAAATAGGAACCCCAATTTTTTATTGCAGATACGGATTCTACGGCTAAAAGTACGTACGATTTGACTAAAAAATTTGTTCGATTCATGATAGATGGCACTGTAATCGACGAAATTCAATTTTTTCGATTTCATTTACTAAGAACATATGCGTACGATTTTGTAATACATTTGAAATAAAAAATATCACGTGTTTATTGTAAAAAGTTTATTAATGTAAATGGCTGGTGAATAAATGAATTTTAGCTTAAAATAAGTGTTCAAAATGATGGCCTTCGACTTCATTGCACTTATTAATCCGCTCTTCAAATGACTATACACAACTGAGAAGTGTGTCTGCTTGAATTTCGGCACAAGCATTTTTGATTCGCCCAATCATATTCTCACGTGTTGTTGGTTCTTGTTTGTAAACTTTCTCTTTGAGATAGCCGCACAAAAAGAAATCTGGCGAAGTAAGATATGGTGATCTGGCAGGCCAATTTACATCTATCATGAATCGAACAAAATTTTTCAGTCAAATCGTACGTACTTTTAGCCGTAGAATCCGTATCTGCAATAAAAAATTGGGAACCCTATTTTAGATTCAAAGCTGCCCCCGCCCACCTACAAATAGGGGGGGTAGGGGACTATTTTTTGGCACTAATGTGTTTCCCCTGTGGAATTATTAAATTTTGAATATGGACATTTTTTCCGTAGAGTGCTTATTTTTCGAGATATTTAAAAGTTTCAGGTTAAAAAAATCACCCGGTATATATATATATATATATATATATATATATATATATATATATATATATATATATATATATATATAAATATATATATGTATATATATATATATATATGTATATATATATATATATATATATATATATATATATATATATATATATATATATATATATAAATATATATATATATATATATATATATATATATATATATATATATATATATATATATATATATATATATATATATATATATATATATATATATATATATATATATATATATATATATATATATATATATATATATATATATATATATATATATATATATATATATATATATATATATATATATATATATATATATATATATATATATATATATATATATATATATATATATATATATATATATATGGGGTATTCCACGTCAAATCGACCACTTTTGACCCGACCCCTCACGATTTGGTTGAAACTTTATTATTTTTTTATACCCCAGTAATTATATGTTTTACAGTTTTTTTTAAATTTTTCATCAAACCCAAAAAATGTTATGAATTTTTTAATAAAATAGCTGTTTATCTTTCAAATGCCCATGGTTTTGTCAAAAATTCCTTAAAAGCGACGCGCTTTTTTTCGACATTGTTGTAATTAAATGTAGTTTTTAGGACAAAAAACAAAAAAAATTTTCGATGTCTTTTTTCATGCAAATTTTTAGTTTTTTGAGAAAAAACATCAATTTTTCAAAAAGCGACACTTTTAATTATTTTTATTTTTTTTTATTTTTTAACTTTGAATTATTCTTTAGTTAATGCCGTTAGAACTAGAGTGGGCCGACTTCGCTTTCTATTTTGTTTTTTAATTAAAAAAATTGTTGTTTTTATTTATTTATATGCAGAGTGATTTTTTTAACCTGAAACTTTCAAATATCTCGAAAAATAAGCACTCTAGGGAAAAAATGTCCAGGTTCAAAATTTAATCATTCTGCGGGGGAAACACATTAGTGCAAAAATATAGTCCCCTACCCCCCCCACCCCCTCTTTGCAGGTGGGCGGGGGTA
>OY856189.1:8997706-9107128 GCA_963693315.1 Diogma glabrata | reverse complement strand
TAGTGAAGCAGTTGTTGGCAAATGACAAAAACACAAAGTAAAATCTTTTACATCGAAACACCCAGCAATGAGCTTGGAGGAGGGACCGCAATAGCAGCGTGTAATAGACAAAACTGAATCCATGGTTGAAACAAATCTGAATGAAAACACATATACACACATTTTAACCCCCCCATTTTGACCCTCACATATTTTGCGGCTCTGAAAATTAATGCCATAGTATATATTAGGCTATGATACCTGTGTACCAAATTGTGGTCAATAGGTGAAGTAATTTCTGAGATATCGTGTCCTAATACAGACATACACATACCTTTCGAACCCCATATCTCGGGTCAGAATTGACATGCGGATCTGAAATGGAATAGTTTATATTTCTCTAAGCTAAAAGTGTACCAAATTTACCTTCAATGGGTCAAGTATAGTTTCTGAGATATTTTGTCCACAGTCACACATACAGATTTTTGAACTTCCATACCTCGGGTTACAATTGATCTGAAAATCAATGCCATAACATATATTGGCCTAAGATACCTGTCTACTAGTTGGGGTCAATATTTCAATTAGTTTCTGAGATATTGTGTCCACAGACAGACAGACAGACACATGCACCTTTTGACCCAACGGATGGGAATTACAACCGCATAAAACATCTCTATAGTTTTCTACTGTTAATAAGACAATGAACCCACACCCCCATATCCCTCCAACCAAGGAATTAAATCACAGGCAACCTGTATTATTGCAAATCATAACTAATAAATTTTAGACAAAATGATAGATAAATTCTGAGGTGAAGGGGTTAATTGGACGATATATGCGTATATAAATGCAATAAACGCTGCAAAAACTCATAATTTCGGACGAGCGATTTGTGGTTCAAAATACGGCCAGTTATTAACTATTTGTGATACGTCCTCAAAAAATCAATAAAATTTCAAACAAATTTGTAACTGCGGATGGGATATTTTTATGAAAGGAAAGTTGAATGAGAAAACGGTAATATTTGTACCAACAAATTTCAATAACTATCATAACAGAAAAGATAATTTTGGAAAATTTTAAAATACTCTTGAAACCATTGATTTTATTTGGGTTATTGTCCTGCAGTGCATTGTAGCTGTAACAATTTCACAGTGATAAACAATTAGGAAATTATCCAAATATAACAGCTTAAAGAAGTTCAGAATATGAGTCTGTTTATGGTAATGGCAAACTTTTCTAGATCTAATGATCGATATTGGTGGTGTCATATATTAAACTATAGGTGCAAAGGTGATACTGAGTGCATTCAAGCGTTTGTTTGTCGAAGTGGTTCAAGTGTTATATAGATTGTGATTACTGCTTAATGAATAAAGTGGTAAAGTTAATAATAAACAAGTAATTAGTAAACCATACTCAGATCACATTTCAATATTCCTTACTCTTAAAACTAGTAATGAAATACTATCTTGTAGTCAACTCATGACAAAAATTTAATGAAGCCACACTGCTAAACACCGCTTACCATACAAAAATGGAAGTAGAATTGATTATGCTAAATTGCGAAGCTGAGGCTATTGAAACAAAAATTAAACTATTGAAAAAAAATTAAACGATTTTGCAAAAACAAATATAGTAAAATTTATATTTGAAGCAAAAATGGTTTGATAATCATTCCCATAAGGCGTGGCTTTGTATATGCCGAAAATATGAAAATGTTCCACAGTTCAGGTCAAAACACACAGAATAATATAAATTACATAATAAAAATTTATGTAGAGAGAAGAAGAAGGCATATTTGCAGAGTCAAAAGAATTTAGAAGTTTTATATTATATTTTTTTCGATCACCCTATTGAGCCCACTCTTTTATAAATAAAAAATAAAATTTCTTTATTGCGACTTTGTTAATAATGGGTTGGGTTGATGGGTTGCGTATAACCCGAAATGCATTCATTTAAATAAAATGATTAAAAATAATAAAATATAAAATTAAAGAAGTTCCACGGCTCAAAATTTTCTATAAATTATAAATTATAATTTATAAATATATTAAATTAAAGAATTTAGAAGGTTAAAATAGAGATTACATATTTAACCTTTGACGATTTATCCAAACATAAAATTTAGCGGTAAACTTAAAAGAAGTGATTAAGTTAGTCCAAGAATCATATATTTCAACAGACATCTTAGATGGTAAAACCACTAATCACCGTTGATGAAATGCATACTGTTCTGATAAAGTCTCAGGGCTAGATAGAATACCATATGAGTATTATAAATGATGAATGATGAATTTTAGTAGGAAGTTTACAAATAATACATATAACTTTTTGGTGGAGGGAGTATCTTTCCTAGACCTTGCATGTGAACCTTTAACTAACATGTAAGAGTGGCCAATTTTTTCAAAACCCTAATCCCGTATCTAGAGAGGATCAATCCCGGAACCACCCTAGGGCATTACTTCACAATTAACTTACAATTGATCGCCATCACCTCCGTTGAACCACTCCAGCTTTCATTCCATGGTCGTGGATAAAAGCACCTTTTTTGCATGCTAATTCTACTCCGTATCCATCATTCTATTAACAATGTTCTCAGGTGATATCTTACGCCGAGATCACTTTCCACCGTACAGCTTGCACTTTTCCACCTTTCACACACGAAAAGGGGGTTGAGGACATCGTTTTTTTCCTTCTTGAAGTGGTCGCATATGCTGTTATTACATATTCTGAACTTATTCAAATACGATTTGAAATAGCGGGACACGTCAGTACCTGCGTTGTGTAGTCGTTGAAGTCCACTTCTCCATGTTTTCTCCGTAGCCATATCCCTGTATTTGGGATAAGGCGATTCGTCCACAGAGCTGTTGTGCTACTTTCCCAACGCTCCTGCCATTTGTCGAGAACTAAGCTTCTTGATCCTGCTTTGGCATGACTTGTACTTACTAACGCTTGTCTGTTGCGAGTTGGTCAAACGGTGCCATTCCGACTAACACGAGAATTGCGGTGTCTGAGATAGTTCTGAATGCTGTTGATTTTTACATTTCACATCTATGATCCGAAGAAGCATTACTTCCATACGATTTCTTGACGTTTGACATTAACCTAGATGGAGTACTACAAACTTCAGCACCTTTTTGCTAACTGTGTCTTGAAACTAATTTTCATATCTAGTTCCACCCATAGAAAGGTAAATTGGTTCTTTCAATGGATTATTTAGCCAGTCGCCACTCCATTCTATCGTTGGCCTGATAAAATTTCTCCTATCCGTCACAAGCACAGCTTCTGTTTTGTGGATTGCTATTGCCAGCTTTGATTCTTTCGGTAAACTCATGCTTTGCAAGCCGTCGTATACAATGTTCCATATAAAATGGAATACCACATGACATCCTTTCCTCTATTTAAAATATTTAACCTTGAAAACCACGAATCGATCACTAAGGAAGTCTTCGACTATGTTATCGAGATACTCTGCCATATTTCTGTTCCTCAACGCTTCATTAATGTCTTTTCATCTAATTGAAAGCATTTTTAACATCAATTGAGACCAGCACGGTGAATCTCTTTACTTTATATTTTCCCTGTTTTACTGCTCTAACGGATTCTTTGATATTTCTTGGTTAGTTGATTTTAAGCCAATTTAAAAACATTCCATAATTGCATAGTTGTAGGTTTATACATAATTAATTTTATTTTAAAAATTTGTTTGATAATTCCGTTTGTAATTAGTGATTTTATTTAAACTTATATATACTTATACAAAAATCTGTCTGACAATGTAATCCACCTATTTCTAGTGGATATCCTGCCGCGTGGACCAAAGAATCAGGATGGAAACAGATGATGTGCCTCAAACTTGACAACAATATTTCATACAAGTACGAATATAGAACTTATAAATGTGGAGTAATTGATATGAAATATTTGTTACATCTATTTAGGAGGCCGAGTTTTCTTGAAGAGCTCTTTATTATCGCCATTAAATTATATTATGTTACAGAGAAAGTCGTTGAAAAATATTTCGTCCAATAAACCCACATAAAAATTGATATACGTTGGGGAACTTGGTCTTCGATCTGGAACAATCAATAGTTGTGTTTTTGAGTTTTTTTTATGTCCTCGTTTACATTTATGGCAGCGCTTCTTCGTGCGGGACTTTTCTGTTCATGCATTTCACACTTTGAAGATAGGAGAACCAACGACTTATGCAGTGTACTATCATCTGTAAAACTATTTATTGGGTTGCTGGTAATTTTCATTCAGTTCGTTAGTATAAATTAAAATAGAGGGGAGACATAACTAAACCTTGGGGGACACCAGCCTTAATTAATATTCATTAATTTTTTTGTTGAGCCAGAGACGATTAAATCACCGCCAGGAGTGGTAGAAAATTTGGTACCAAAATTGCAAAAATTAAAAGGTATTTTTGTTATGAATCCAAATATTAACTAATCCACGATGGTTTCTAAGAGCTAATTTGGCCACCTTCAAACAAGTATTTTGTTGGAATTTCATTATTGAGAAATGAAAGAGTTTATTAATAGGGAATCGAATGGTTTCAGCAAAGTTTTGTGCTGGAACAGCTACATCGTCTGTATAAGAACAATAACGATCCAAAGAGAAACCTTCGAAAAGTTTTCGGAGACCAATAGTGTCCACTTTTGAAAAGTGAAACATTTTACGAGATTCGGGCACTCTTGTTTTTAATAAATCATTTTTGATAGCCGAAATAGTGGTCAGAATTTACAATACTACACTTATTGATGCGCACAACTACGTAATTGATTGGTGATGCTAATTGCTAGTAAGGTAGGTAGGCGATTAACCCCAGAAAGCAACTCGGAGTAGACCTGAAAACGGTGTGTAAAAGCGGATGAGAGTTGTGACCTATAGTTCTTAATGTATGTCAGATCCGTACCAAAGCGCCGAAACTCTATGACCATGAAATTATGCCAATAAAAGATAAAATCTCTTCGTTTCTTGGGACACTGTGTTGTAATTCCAATTAAAAGCCAAATAAAATTAAATTAACATAGAGTTTTTATTATAAATCGGTTTGTTTGTAAAACCCAGAGTAAATTATATATGTGGGAAAAATACTATAACTTTATATAAAAAATGCTAATGAAAAATGCTAAAGCAAATTTGACCTCATTCTTGGAAGTTATTCATTATCCTTTCATAATAAATAACATCTTGCAAAACATTGATGCAAATAAGTTACTATAGCCAGTGGACGTTTAGACCGCATATAAATTTTATTTTAAAATTTACGACTGTACAATTTACTTTACGAAACAAACAAATGAACATAAATATCAAAAAATTCATCTTTCGTTAGGGTTTTAGTAGTTTGCTGAACGTAATGGTTAGTTTATTAAATTTGATTAGTTTTACTATAAAATTAAATCTATGTTAAAATATATAAAACACAAACAAATTTATCATTATGTTCAGCTTCACTAACCTGTATCCGTTTGCTTACATTAACTTCCGAATACACAATATCTATAAAACTTCCCAGAACTATAATAAAATCAAAAACATTCCAAGCATCTCCAAAGTAATTCTAAGTGAATAAAAATGTTTTTGTATTAATTAGATTGAATTTGTAATAAAAATAAATATATTTTCCAACCTTAAAACGAAACGCTGCTAATTTAAATACAAATTCAAGAGCAAAGACTGCTGTAAAAATCATATTTAAAATATCTAAAGCTTCGGTATAGAAGTTTGGTTGTCGATAAAATTTCATCGCTAATGTTATCGTATTAATTATAATTAATATAAAAATTGTATATTCAAATGGTTGTGATGTTACAAACCACCATACTTTGTATTGAATTCGATGTTTTGGTATATATCGTCGTACCGGTTTCGCTTTTAAAGCAAATTCAATACAATTTCTTTGATTTTTATCTAATTCACAGTTTTTGTATTCCTGTTCACCTTCGTTTTGAAATGTTACGATAACGAAACCAACGAAGATGTTAACCATAAAAAATGCTATAATAATTATGTAAATAATGTAATATGCTGCAACAATAGGTCGAAAATTATGAATCGGTCCGTAATCTTCACGATTCGAATCAATGGAGACGTAAAGTAATCTATAACAGTGTAAAAATAAGTAAAAAGTAAGTTCTAGATTTTTATTGATTGCAACCCTTACGATGGCCAGCCTTCAAAGGTTGAAACTGTAAACAGTGTTAACATAGCTTTAGCCACATCGTCAAAATGAAAATCGTTTCTTTTCCATTCTCTGTCCTTTAAATCTGGCTTATCAACACCACTCTCGAATGATAAGTAGGTCCCCCTAGGAAATTTAATCGGTTAATTTCGAATTAATCCTTAACTTTGATTGTTAACTTACTGACAATCCTCCTCAATCATTTTAGAGCCATCGTTACACTTAAAAAATTTACCCTTTAAACATAAAATTAAAAGTGTTTTTTACAGTTGGTTTAAAGTCATGAATTTAAATCTAAACTTTGATATGCAATATAATAATTATTTTTAATTTTTGTTTTGGGTTTTGGATTTTAATTATAATTTTAATAAAAAACAACATATGGCTAAAGCAATTACATACAATAATGCTATATGTTCGCCTTTTTATTGTGTATATGCAATAATAAAAAATAGCAGAGAATTTGCGAGCGTGTTGATAGGTTGGCGAGGATGTTTGGAATTAGTATTACAGAAAAAAAAACTATAAACAACTTTTATTACGAATTTCATGTTGGATTTTACATTTCTGCGGTTCGACATAATTATTGGTTTTTATTTAATTAATCCATATAATTTTTAATATTTATTATTTTTTATATATTTGAATAATATTAATAAAACATTTTGTTTGTTTTCTTAAATTTTTGTTTTACCTTAAAAAGTTGAACTCCAATTACAGCAAACATGAATTGTAGAAGATATGTGACCAACATTATGTTGCCAATTGTTTTTATTGCAACAATCACACATTTCACTACATACTAGCATGTGGTAATATAGAAAAAAAAATAAATAAAAACAACAACAAGAAAACCGATTTCTTTAGAAGGATCATTCTTATAATCGTGTTTCAGCTCCGGATTCATGACACGTAATTTAGTGATTATAACAATGATCTCTAAATATATTGGTCTTAAGGGAATTAATGGATTTAATTAATTAATTTTGTTTTTGTTAAATTAATTTTATTAGCAATAATTTAGTTAACTGAGAAATACTTTCATATATTTTTTATATTTTTCAAAATAATATAAGCTTAGAAATATCAAACTAAGGGTTGGAACTAAAACTTTAAAAGCTCAACCAAATAAAAAACTTACATTTTGAAATTTTATGAAATATAATATAATGATAATATTTTTTTTATTAAACAGAAGGGAGGGGATTCTCACTTGATTTTTTAATTTATCAAATTTTAATATATAAATAAATGCATTAAAATTAAGTAAAATTAGGTTAATTAAATAAAAGAGGTTTTGTATGATTATTTGGGTCAATTATTTGGATCAATCAAGGGCCAAAACGTAACAACACATCCATCAGATATTTATATATTCTCTTATATATTCCAATATGTTGCATATTGCAATCGACTATATATTTTTCGTATCGAAACTACATGGCAAAACCCATTTTTTTAGGTAAAAATAAAATAAATTGGACTTTATGAACATAAATAATGCTAATCCATCTATCCATTCATACAGCAAGCATATCAAAGCAACCAAATATATTTTGTTGTAAATCTAATAATTTAAAATCAAACAAACAAATCTTTAAGATAAAACAAAACTTAAAAAAAAATTATATATCTAAAAATTTTGATATCCAGATTTATATCTATTTAAAATTTAAACAGAATAATAATAAAAAGAAATTCGTAAGAAATAATTTTTGTTGTTGTTGAATAATTTATAACAATGATTAAAAGAACCAAAATATATAAGCAAAATTAACTAACTAAATCAAAACTATAAATTCTTATAAAATTCAAATTCATGCAACCATTTTTTAGGTTTAATTTTTAGTCACAAAAATATGTAATTGGTTAAATTTGAAATGAAAAAACTATAATAAATAAATACAAATATATGTATATAGCGAAATTCGGAATTTGATATTCACGCCGTGCCACATCACGGCGAGTTATTGACACCAATATAACTCAAGCGTCTATTCTCCATGTTAAGGGTGGGATGCAGCGGGCATCTATCTTGAATCAAGCGGTTCACTATATAACGTGTAAAAGGGTTTTTCTGAGAGCCTTAAGATTAAAACAGATCCATTCACGAAAATTTATTTTGGAGCTGAGGTTAATAGCCTTACCCTGGGAAAAAGACTTTGTTTCAATTAAGAACCAGAAAAAGACCCGGAAACAAAACCAAAAATTTAGCTGGACGTGAAAAAGTACCAGACTACCGAATTTGAACGTTAATTGTGCACACCCTTACCAGCCATGATACTCCCAAGAGTCTAGAAACGGAGCTTAGAGGTATAGAATGGCTCTCATGGCCCTACATATCTTATCACTAGAAAATGTTGAATCTGAAAACAGATATAAAAGCCAAACTGCCAAAAACATTAGAGAAATGTTTTACATCCTCCTGCGTATAGAACACGACTTAATCAGTTATTCCTGTCATCCCCATCTCAAACGAATATCTTATCACCACTGTATAGATTATAAACAGCTCATAACAACAATTATTATTATTATCGGGTTGTTTCTGTCGTGATTTGTCTTGAATTTTACTAGTGTGTTTCTCTTGAAATCATTAAGTTTTACTGTCTTCAGGTGATTTCTTGCAAGATTGACTAATTTTTTGTGGCCCGGTTGTTATTATTCGCGGCTGTAAACCGCAACGATCCACAGTAATCCCTCTACAACAAACTTCTCACTTTCGGTCAGTTAGTGTTTTTCAAACAAATTTCGTTCAAGACTCATTAATACTACTTCAATGCTACATTAACATCATTGATATCCTCATTCCGGTTTTTTATTGCCGTATTAGATTGAAATTTATTTTCCTAATAAAAATTAATTCGTTTGTTTTTAATTGAATTCGACTTTTTCCATGTACAGTCTTTTATTCATTTTAATAAATAAAAATTAAGATATTCTGTAACAAAATCCTTATCGTTATCCTATACCCCACATACAAACCTTCTCCATGCATTTACATGGCTTCAAAATATTCTCCAAAATTAATCTCGTCAAAGTATACCATCTCATTACCGTTGCATCTGAGAACGTTTACAAAATGGCAATTACTATGGCTGAAGCAACACTATCAATGGGCGATCAAAAATCTCAATTGTTCTTCTTGGAATTCGAACAACAATGAAAGAAGTTTTGAAGTGCTCACCAGCTGAAACGGTTTACGAACAAACCATCAAGCTACCCGAGGAGTTCTGCATCAAAAATCTTACTTCATCTACATGATACAGAAACAGTTATGCATCAGCTGCGCAATACTATGCAAAACCTAATGCCTACACTACTACGCACTACAAAACAAAACGATATATTTGTCCCTAAAAAATTAGACACCTGCGAATACCTTTTCATTAGTTCAGACAAGGTGCGCATATGATTATATCACCTCCATACAAAGGTCCTTACAAATTACATTGTCGGCTCCGCAAACGCTTTATCATTTCAATCACAGGTAAAAACACAACGTTTTAATTGAAAAAACAACAAATTCATTGCCATCTGCAAATTTCAATTTTACATAGTTATGGCTATGATGCAATAAATGAATTTGATCATGAATCAGATGAATGCTAATATGGTTGTCAATAAACAGGATATGAATCAGCAATTGGATGCCGTAAATGCCAATATGAATCAAAGTTTGGTTGCGAATATGGAAGAAATCAGTAAAAATATCAATCAACAGATGGAAATAGTCAACAATAACATGACTGCACCCAAGGAAGAAATCAGGTTCAACGTCAAATAAATAATGGACGAAAAACTTCTCGAAATATCTACCACGTTACACGAGGAAGTATCCAGTGTTCATTTAGAAGTCAAAGTGCTAGAGAAAGTACTTGATGAAAACAAAAAGGTTCTTGCAAAAGTAGATGAATTTGAGAAATGGTTGCAAGATGTTAAAACTGCTAAAACTGCAACAAATTTGGTTCCACAAGTAGCAAATATTAAATTAAAGCCACGGTCTCAACTTTTTTTGCATCTTCAGCATTTTTGCATCTTCATCTTCAACCGTATGTGACGGCGGCAGATGAGAATGTTTGAAACGCTAAAAGTCATACTGCTGTGTTGATATTGCACTTAGCTGAAACGTTACAGGCGGTGCCGAGGTGATGAGCGCATTGGAGCAAAAATACGTAGGTGATCATAAAAGAGAGTTATACATGATTGAGTTAAAAGGTAGCTTGCACCGAAATGAAAAATTCAGTAGTGGAACGGCTTATACATTTGGCACACTCGAAGTATTCTGATTTTATTGAGCAGATAAAGTTCGAGACTTTTACTGATGCTATTCATGATCCTGAAACAAAGTAAGCGGTAATATTGTCAAACAAAACTGAACTGAACAAGCCATTATAAAACCATCGATTAGAATACGCTTTTATGGAATTCGTCAAACGTTTTCATAAATACTTGTATGGTCAAAAATTTCATCTTAGAACTAATCATGGTGCACTTTGATGGCTAATCCAATTCAGAAACCCAGAGGGACAAATAAAATGCTGAATCGAACGCTTACAGGCGTACATCTTGGATATTTAACATCGAAAGAGTACTGTACATGGCAACGCTAATGCATTATCGAGGCGACCCTGTCGAGTTGAATTTAAGCATTGCAGTTGACAAGAAAGATAAGGATAATGTCAAAAGTAATGAGAATCTAGAGTCGTCAAGATGGGCTGATAAAGAACAAAGGGATGGCCAAGGGCTTAGAAAGGGACAGGAAGTAATTCTACAGAGCATTAAGAAAAGGATAAAGAACAAAAAAAGAAGTTTGGACTCAATACTTGGAGAAGATTATTAGCAGCAGTTCGCGACAAACAGGCTTAGGTGGAGGGTAGTGTTACAATTCTACATAAATCCAATCAAATACATAACAATTGTATTCAACCTTAATTTTAGATATAAAATATTTCAAAAATAAAATCAATGTCACATTCGTTTCTAAAAACAAAAGTCAAAACATGAAATAAAATATATCAAAAATAATAACGTAGATTTATGGAGCTTTCTTTGTAAAGAATAATTTTTTCCAGAATATACGAGAAATTAAGCAGAATTTTATGTACGGAATTCTCTTTTGAGCAATTCCACGTCACCGCAACATCGATGTTCCTGACCCCCTCTGATCTCGATAAAATTTCATACACAGATAGCCAATGAAAAAATAAAAATACTATTTCTTTCAAAAAATTAAATTTCGCTCTAGGGATGACACAGGGTGGCGGCAAAGTTTTAGAGGTTTGCGAAACATGAGTATCTTTGAATATCGATTGCTAACGATTGACTAAACCGATTTAAGTCATTTATAGCTCATTGGAAATGAGCATGCATTTTATTTCGCATCATTTTATTTTCATCATTTTATTTCTCATGCATTTTATTTCGCATCATTTTCTCCACTATTTACTTTTTTGATTGAGTTTTAACATATTTAAGGTAAATGTAAATGTATTTATAATTAATTTCGGACAGGTATAAATGGATGAAAAAAAAATTATGTAAAAAGCATTCACACCTTCAAATACTTAATTTGTATCTTTAAAATAATTAACTGGTCATTAAATTATTATAAAACAAGAATTCCGGTGGGTTGAGTTAAATAGACGATTCACTGCATTGGCTAAACAAAAATTGAAAAAAAAAACGGAAATGAAAATTTTGTAGAAATTTTATTTTTAAAACGAGAAATTATGTACCTGGGAGACTTACGTTTTAGATTACGAACTAACTAAACATATTTTTTCTGAAAAAAAAGTGGTAAAAGGGAGGGTACCCCCAACAGCGCCATCTTTGAATTTTTTTTTAAGTTTAACACACTTTTAAAAAAGTATTAAAAAATGTTAAGTAATTTTTTTATAAGTCCTATCAATTACCTTTCTAATGAGCTATAAATGATTTAAATCGGTTTAGTCAATCGTTAGCAATCGATATTCAAAGATACTCATGTTTTGCAAACCCCTAAAACTTTTCCGCCACCCTGTGTCATCCCTAGAGCGAAATTTAATTTTTTGAAAGAAACCGTATATTTATTTTTTCATTGGCTATCTGTATATGAAATTTTATCGAAATCAGAGGGGGTCAGGTCACATGTTAGGATAAATGCTGTTGCGATGACGTGGAATTGCTCTTTTGTAGTTGCATCATTATTTTAACTGCGATCATGTTAAGCGAAAATTAATTGTAAACAAAACTCTTTACAGTGCATATAAAATCGTGTGAATAGAAGTTATTTTTAAATTTGTTTTTGTGAATGAAGTTTAAAGTGCTATTGAGTAGAAATATTTTTAGTATTATTTGGACGCTGTGTTCAATTTGAAGTAAGGGAAAAAAAGTGACAATACGGTCGCCCAAAGAGTATGGTTTACTGCTTTGGTAAATATTTTTGTGATTCGAATTATTATTATTCCAATTTGCATCTAAGAATATTTTGTTTGAATGCAAACAATTTTATAAGTGTATTTTAGTAATCAAATGTTATAACAAGATGCCAGCTAGAAGGAGGACGGGGAAGAACCCGGGCTCGCGCCTTTAGTATATGATTGATATTATATAAACATTAGTTTTTAGCTGTTTCGTAAAAATGGGCTAAACTAGATGAAACTGCGGCTTCAAAATGAAAACTTTGATGTTAAAATTTGACACAGCAGGTCGCACACATCAACATTTATTATTTGCTTACAAAAAACAAAAAGTAATAAACAAGTAAAAATACTTACGGTGAAAAACACGTGAAATCAGCAAAAAACATGCAATTTTGGAAATGAGGTTTTAATTTTGCATATTTAGGTATTGGAATTCGTTGACATCAATAAAAAAAAATTTTCTGCGTTTTTAGTTTTTTTTTACCCTATCTTAAGATACAGGGTGATGAAAAATCAAGAATTTGCTAGACCCTGGTGTATGGAAAGGGCACTACAGTCAAAACCACTGAACTGATTTTAATGTTATATAGCTCAAAATGTAGGTATTGAACAAAACTAATCAAAATAGAACATTTGAACACTTTCTTTTTGAAAAATAACGGTAAAAAGTTCAAATTCGATTTTCAAGAAATGCGTATTTTTTAAATTTTTGATTTTTTATATGTGAAAGGTACATACATATGTTACTAACATTTTATAAAAAATTCAGGAGGGGGAAATTTTTGTTTTTTTATTAATTTTAATGCAACACGCCTTAAAATTTTTCATCATAAAAAAAAGTGTAGTTAAAAAATTAACAGCTTTTTTTGGATTTACATATGTCTTTTTATAATAAGTTTTTAATTTTATCTCAAAATAAATATTTTACACATTTCTTATCAAATATTTAATTTTACATTACTAAATTTCGTAGAGTTAGATTAACGTCTAGCTAAGATTGATCCATCATTTGTAGGAATGTATGAGTGATATCCTCGTGTTCCAGGAATTGTTTTTAAATTGGCATATCTATCAGCTAGTTGATTTCGTTGTGCAAACAAAGAAACCCCTCTGCATTCTGTCACTATATGACAGTGGTGAGTGAGTGATCTCAACAACTTGACTGTTTGCAGGCATAATGGATTTGATTTCATCCGAACACTGCTGATGAAGATATTTATAAAAAAACAAGGAGATCAGAAAAAATTAATAATTCATCAGAGCCATTATAGTAACAGATGCAGCCCCCCAAACTTGGTAATAATAATCGGCATAATGCGGCCTGTTAACGATTTGCAAAATTATAATTGGCTTTTAATGATAAAAAGGTTCCCCATCCCTGGTTTAGACTCATATTATACTTTTCCCTAGTTTCTATTTTTTGTTAACTTAGGTGTAGTTTGTTTTATGTTTTATATTTTTGTTTTATGGAGAAAAATTGACTTTTAGTTAATTTTTAATCACAATATATGTTTTGTTGACTCTCAAAAAATAAAGCTGGGCAATTTTAGTAGAGAGATTACTTAATATTCGATGTAGTATATTTTATCACAGCAAATATTATACTATTTTTAACACAAAAATATATATTATGTGTACTTCAATTACCAGATAAGATTATAGCTTATAGAACAAGAGCCCGCGACGGCCAGACCTTCGTTATTTTATAAAAACTGAAAGATTTTCTGCGCATACCCCCACTCAGGTAGGAACGATTAGCGACATATGAAGTTTGGATCATGGTGGCTTTGGCAGAGAGCAGGTCGCGTCACCCATTGCCAGACACTTACTATCGTGGTAACCCCCTGCCAGACACCCTTAAACTTTAACAAATTGATACAGTTTAAGGGCGTCTGGCAAGGGATTGCCATTATAGCAAGTGTCTGGAAATGGGTGACGTGACTTCTAATACTATCCCGAAGAATATATAAAAAAATTACCTTTTATACTTTCACGAAACTTTGGAGGCCCCTCTGTTACCTGCACCCTGACAAAGCCACCATGATCCAAACTTTATATGTCGCTAATCGTTCCTACCTGAGTAGGAAGTATGCGCAGAGAAACTTTCGGCTTTTATAAAATAACGAAGGTCTGGCCGACGTGGGCTCTGAGTCTATTAGATCAGAATATAGAGTGGCTACAGTACTGCGATCAAAACAATCGTTTGTACGTCTTCAACTAACTACTTTTCGGTGAACTGTACCTTCTCGTTACATGGTTAGAGCAGTTCTGATGTGATGGAATTGGAGGAAAAGTAAAAAGAAAAGCAACTAGAGCGAGTTTTAAGAAAGAAAACGACAAAGTTATATCAACACATGTTGGTTAGTAACATATGTATCTTTCACATATTAAAAAATCAAAAATTTAAAAAATACGCATTTCTAGAAAATCGAATTTGAACTTTTTACCGTTATTTTTTAAAAAGAAAGTATTCAAGGTTATATAATGTGAATTATTATTTTGATTAGCTTTGTTCAATACCTACATTTTGAGCTATATAACATTAAAATCCAGTAGTTTTGACTGTAGAGCCATTCCAATACACCAGGGTCGAGCAATTTCTTGATTTTTCTTAAGACAGGGTTAAAAAAAAAACTAAAAACGTAGGAAATTTTTTTTATTGATGTCAACGAATTCCAATACCTAAATATACAAAATTAAAACCTCATTTCCAGACCTAGCTGATTTCACATGTTTTTCACCTTACTAAAGGGTCATAACAGATTAATCACTAATCACCCTAATTAACCTTAAAACTGAAGAGCGATAGCTATATACACAGGTTTTTTCAAAATATATGCGTATCAAGTAGGTAGTGAAATTCAACCAAATCATAACAACCCAATGTTTGAGTTTAAATTATGACATCATATCAGTTATGATTACCGTCAGTTTTACGTAAATTTATGTAAAATCTACATTACATATATACTACATTACATATATATAACGTAATGTTAATTTAAGGTCACGTGTTCACTGGGCAGTACTTAGATAAAATTTGAAATGCTATGTTGAACTATGGTTTCAATATTGTTCAATAAAAAACCAAGATTCAAAATTGAATGTTTCTCCCACGTTTGAGACGGTTGGGAGGAAATCAAATCTCAGATGCACACAGATCTTTAGATAGCTATTTAAATTTAATGTGATACAAGACAAAATGTAAAGCTTGAATTCAGAGCAACAGTAAAATTATGAAAAGCGTTGATCCTAGTAAAATATCTGAGGTGACTTAGACATAAAATGATAAACTCATCAAATCTATTTTCAATCATCTGGAAATTTTTTTTTTTTTTTTTATTCAAAGTTAGGAATGTTTAGTGTTAATTATAATAAATTATAAATTAACGTCTCTGAATATCCGAAGATACCATGCCAACTAGGGATAAGAATGGAATGCAAATTAGGATTCTCTGAGAAATTTATGAACGTTAACTTTAAAGCCTTGAGGATTAAATTCATCAGGGAAAACCCAGGAAGGTAAGGCATTCCAAAGATGAGAGACTCTGTTGAAAAAGTCACGCTGGAAAGCTACAGTTCTACACCTAATTATTTGAACTGTAAAGGGATGCGCTGCTACGTTTGCTCTGGTGTGACGCGAAAGGTTTGCTGATTTAGGTAAAATCGATTTGATCTCTTCAGAAGCTCGTTCATCCATAATATATTTATAAAATATAGTCAAATCAGCAACATTTCTTCTGTGCTGCAAGGAATCAAGACCGTTAGTAAAACTTGGGTTACCAATGAGTTTAATAGCTCTACGCTGTACAGAATCAAGGCAGTTGAGACTACTCAAGTAAGCTCCACCCCATATGTGAGAACAGTATTCCATGCAGGGACGTATAAAAGATTTATAAACTAAAAGAAGTTGTTCGCTATCGAAAAACTTACGACATCGCCCCAAAAAACCTAACTTTTGAACAGCATTCTTAGCCAGATTAAAAATATGAGAATTCCACTTCATATTATTTTCAATCTCAACTCCTAGAAGTCTGACAGACTCATTCTCTAAAAGATTTTTGGGGCCAAACGTTAATGGAAAAGGATTGGGTGTCGTTATCCTAGAAAAATGACAAACCTGTGTTTTGCTTGTATTGAATTCAACACTGTTAGCAATACCCCAATCCATAATTGTTTTAAGATCAGTGTTAAGGGAATCTATCAATTTTGACCTACACTCACTAAGCGCTAAGGGTGTATATAATTTAGGTGCTTCATAATATTAAACTTTTAGTGTTATTAAGGTGTTTTTAAGCATATGAAAATCGAAACCACCCAACTAGCATTATGTAAGGTCTCAAATCTGGACCGGTTACGGCTGACCCTCCTACTGATAGAGATCGTAACGGCTCAAACTAGGAAACGGGCCAGAACCGAATCATTTAAAATAGGGAATTTTCTCCAACAAACATTAGAAAAATTAGAAGATTTACTACCACATCCGTTAGAAAAAAATGTTAATAAAAATATTCTAACCTTATACTAACCTATATGTAGTTGCAACGCAAAGAAGCGATAACTAAAGTATATGTGAAAATTTGCAAACTATGTATATCTAAAATAGATAATACTCTAGTGAGTTTTAACCCAATGAAATTTATTCAAATGAAATATGGCTCAGATCAGTACAAATAGGGCATGTACTTTAATTGGAAAATCAGACATGATTCTGATCCGGTGTTGGTCCGAAATTCATTACGAGGGATGAGACAGGTCTTCGAAATCCGGGCCGGATCAGGACAAATAGGTATGATTTCTTATAGAAGCCGGATGCAAATATCTTATTAGGATTTACCTTATTACACCCTGATCCGGCCTGGATCATAAAAGGGTATACCAGAGCAAATTGCTAGTCGATGCAGAAAACGGGCTATAAGATCTATAGTTGGGCGTTACACTTAACCCACGTGTGGATGTCCAATCCGTAGAGTTAACGATTATTTTCAATAATACTGTTCATTCAAGATTATGATAAGCATAAGCTGTAATGACAACATCAATACTGAAAGGACAGCTTAGGTATTCCAAACTACTTGAAGCAGTTATATTTAATATCATGAATTAAATACCTGTGAACTTAGACGAATCTTGCTAAAACAAATAATTAATTCCATAACGTTAAAAAGCCAGTTCAAATCAAAATGAATTTAAGGCTAAAATTTTTAGGTTACTATTAACGATCCTGATTCCCTAATCTAATAAACACTTCACACAAAATATTCTCTCATCAAATATTAACACATAATATATCAATGTATAGCTAGGTATATGTTTGTTTTTAATTTTAAATAACACAGTTATCACAGTTAAACTTTCAAAAATATAAATATATAGTAAAGGACACCACAAATTTTTAAAATAAATACAAAATAAATAAAATTTTTAAATTATTAAAAAATTTACCGATTAAAATAAATTAAGGTGCATTTTCACAAATTGATCACAACAAATTTAATTAAAAAGGAAATATGTCAGAGTAAATAAAAATTTAAAAAAAAATGTATATATATGTTCGTTTTAACGATATTCTGAATATATATCTACATAAAACGATTCCAGTTTAAATTTAACTTTATGGAATAATAATAGCATCTAGCCAATGAAGATCATATTTGGTATGATTGGGGAAAATATTCATTAATTGGCTTGTCCATTAATGAACTGGCTTGTCCATTAATAAACTAAAACTCAAATCGGAATCGCTTTTATATATTTATACAATCATAAACTTATGTGTGCTTGTTTTGTGTATTTTGGAATGTGTTGCCAACTAACTACCGTATGGGTATAGTTTTGTTTTTGAAAAAGGTAGAAAATTAATTCAAACTATTTCACTCAATTTTGTTGAAATGTTGTGATTCGTGTTGAAAATGCAATCCAAAATACATAAAATGAACAATTAATTAAAAAAAATTAATTTAAAAAATTTCAAAAAGAAAAAAGTATAAATAAACACAATAATCAGAGAAAGTAAATTATTTTGTGTATTAAAACAAAGAAAAATAAAACTCATTTTATGTTTGTAAAACCATCCTACCTTAAACAATTGAACTCCTATAACCGCGAACATGAATTGTAGAAGACAAGTAACAAGAACAATATTGCCGATAGTTTTAACAGCAACTATTACACACTGGACTACATGCTAAATAAATATAAATAAATATATACAAATTTGTTGGTGGTTGTTGGATATAATTTGAAAATGGGTCAGAAATTATGTTTATAAGTTTTTGTATCAAATTTAATATGAAAATCAGAAAATTACGCAACATTACGACCGTTTGCACAAAGAGAAATTGACAATCCTTCAAATTCTGTCTGGATTGAGTATAATATTTTTGATTATATTAAAATATCAAGCTGTTGAACACCCTCCTCTGTATAATTTCTACTTGCCATAATAATTCAGTTAAAAAAATTAAAAAAATATATAAAATTTATCCATTTTTGTGATAAAAATTTTCACTTTTGTTATATAAATTAATATAAATATTGTTATACCTTTAATCCTTTTGCACGATTAATGGCACGTAATGGGCGTAATACACGTAAAACTCGTAAAATTTTAACGACGGATATAGCACCAGAACTATAAAATAAAAATAGAAATAATTATTTAAACTATTTTGTTTAATAATATATAAATATTTAAGTTACGTGAAAAACATCGAAACAACTGAAACACATACGACAAGTAAATCTAATAAATTAAACGCTGAACGACAAAATGCTCCTTTATGGAATACAAAACCGTATGCAACTAATTTTAATAGTAATTCAACTGTAAAAACTGTTGTAAAAAACAAATCGAAATAATTTAACACCTAGAATAAATTAAAACAAATTAATTTTGTTTATATAAATTATTAAAACCTTTTCGTTATTTTCGTTAATATTTACGTTATTTCGGTCAGACTTTTCATTTAATGGATCTTCCGCAGCTAGCATAGCTGATGAAAACATAATACAACCTAATATCACATTGCCAAAATGACTATGATTACAAAGCCAATGACAATACACTCGTATGCTGTAAATAAATGAATTTAGTTGTAATTTAAAAATATTCTTACAATTTTTTGTATGTTGAATGTTTAATTATTAATTCTACATTTATGATTGCCTATTTAGTAAAATGTACATTCTATAAAAGATAACTAATATGAGACACAGGATAACAGTGAGATCAACACCAATAGGTTAAAAAATTCAGTTATCTCTGAGTTGTGCAATTTGTATTGTGATATTTGGTAGTAAGTGATTGAGTCTGTCTTAATTTTTTCACAAATGTATTCCCTTGGGTTTTATAAAACCACTCAAAATACGATTGGAAAACAGAATCTATGAAAATAAATATTGCGACGTTGATGCATAGGCTGACTTCACCACAGCTCTGGAAACATAGTATTCATCAAATACTTTAATTAAAAGCTAACCAATATTATGGACTTCGTAGTTCTAATAATAAAAATATTAAAGCAAGCAGTAGTATCCCAACAAACATAAATTCTGTTGTACGAAAAAAGTAAAAAAAAAATTTTATCGGAAGTGACAAACCGGAAGTTGGGATGCAAAACTGTTGTAAACCGTACTAAATGTGTGTGTACCAAATTTCATCCAATTCGCTTATCAGGTACAGAAGTTATTGAGCTTCCAAAATAACAGGTGCTTTGAGGACCCCCTACCACTTTGTTCACTATTGCTAAAAAAACTAATCAGTTCATTGCCATACATATTTGCCTCCTTTTGCAAAGTGTAATCAAAATTACTTAACGAACGAATGTTGAATGCATCCAACAAACATTGAAACAATAAACAGGTGTTCGGGAGGACCCCACTACTTATCCCAATATTGTCCAAAAACTAATCAATCCTTTGTCATTAAAGTCTTCATCTTTTTTCAAAGTGCCATTAAAATTGATTAATGAATAAAATATGTATGCTCCCAACAAACTTTAAAAACAAAGTGTGAAAAGTCAGCAGTTGTATGGTAGACCCCCCGCCACTTTGATCAATGTGTTCCAAAAGATGATAATAATCTTCTTACATTAATTGGAACCTTCTCCATAAGTTTTATCATAATCACTTCATTATTGTAGGCTGTAGTGTGCGATACTGAAAAAACTGCCAACAATTAAAAAAAATTTTTTTAACCGGAAGTAAAAGACCGGATGTTGGGATGCAGAATTGAAACCTAATCAGTTTCTTGCCATAGATGTTTGCATTTTTTTCCAAAGTGTCATCAAAATTCGTTCACGAACGAATGCTGTGTGCTCCCAACAAACATTGAAAAAAGGGTGACACAGTAAACAGGTGTTCGGGAGGACCCCCACCACTTATTCCAATATTATCCAAAAACTAATCAGTTCTTTGTTACTTAAGTCTCCATCTTTTTTCAAAGTGTCATTAAAATAAAGTAATGAATGAAGTCGGTATGCTCCCAACAAACTTAAAAAACAAAGTGTGAAAAGTCAGTATTTGTATGGTAGACCCCCCACCACTTTGGTCAATGTGTCCCAAAACATGATAATTATCTTCTCACACTAATTGGAACCCTTTTCATAAGTTTCATCATAATCACTTCATTATTGTAAACTGTAGTGTGCATAAGGACACTGAAAAAACTTCAAAAATATACAACAAATTTTTACCGGAAGTGAAAAACCGGAAGTTGGAATGCAGAATCATTGTGAACCGTACTACATACTCATGTACCAAGTTTCATTCAATTCGCTTATCAGGTACAGATGTTATAGAGCTTTCAAAAAAACAGTTGCTCCAGGGACCCCACACCATTTTGTTCACTATCGCTCAAAAACTAATCAGTTCCTTGTCATACATGTTTGCATCTTTTTCCAAAGTGTCATCAAAATTCATTCACGAATGAATGTTTTATGCTCCCAACAAACATAAAAACTTTGTAGAAAAAATCACCTGTTGGTGGGACCCCAAACCCTTTATCCCATGTGCTCCAAAAGCTTATAAAATCTTTCTCATGTTATTTAAAAGCTTTTACCAACGTTTCATGAAAATCGATTGGTAATTGTAGGCTACAGTAGGGATAAACACCTGAAAAAAATAAACTTTTTAACCGGAAGTGACAAACCGGAAGTTGGTATGCAGAAATATTGGAAACTGTACTAAAACCTCATACACTAAGTTTCAATAAGATCATAGTCCGGGATCAGAAGTTATTCAAGATTTAAACTTAGAGGTGTTTGGGAGACCCCCCGTCATTTTGTCCAAATTTAAAATGAATCCAGATCTTCCATTTTCAAGTGAACTTGTATCATTTGCCAAAGTTTCATCAAAATTCTATGCAGAAAACTCACACACCAAACCAACGCACACACAGACGTACACCAATATTTTTTTTGGCTATTTAGATAGAGGATGGTCCAAAACAAAAGGGAAAATAAAATTTGGGGTATGTAAGATTTTTTTTTTCACGATAGATTGCATTGCTTCACACAATTTAAAATTGTGCTGAAGCAAATATTGCGACGTTAATGCATAGGCCAGCTTCACCACAACTCTGAAAACAAAATATTCTGGATATGTTAAGCAATAATGAGCCAATGTAATAAAATACTTCAATTAATGGCTAACCGATGTTACAGATTTCACGTAGTTCTAATTATAAAAACATTAAGGAAAGCTGTAGTATCCCAATAAAAATAAGTTCTGTTGTACGAGTGGAAAAAATAAAAACAAAATTTTACCGCAAAATTTTACCAAAATTTTAAAATTTTACCCAAAATTTTAAATCAATTATCAGAAACTGATCTTATTGAAGCTTCAAGTACACAAGTGCTCGGGAGGCCCCCACCTGTCTTCCAATATCGTCCGAAAACTAATCAGTTATTTGTCATTCAAATCTCTATCTTTTGACAAAGTTTCATCAAAATGGATTATTAAACGACGTATATATATGCTCCCAACAAAAATGCAACACAAAGTGTGAAAAGTCAGTAGTTGTATGGTGGAGCCCTGCCACTTTGATCACTGTGTCCCAAAAGTTGATCTTTATCTACTCACACTAATTAAAACGTTTTTCATAAGTTTCATCATAATTGCCAAAAAATTGGACAAAATGGTAAAACACCAAAAACATCAAAGTCCTACATCCTGGCTTTTAATCTTAATAAAACGGTATATAAGATTTTGGTAGTTTCCAATATTTCTGAAAATCAAATCAACTGTTTGTGACTTCCGACTAAAAAGTTTTTTTAAGTATTTATCGTTATCCCTACTGTAGCATAAAGTTTCCAATCGATTTTTATGACGTTTGTAAAAGATTTCAATCAATTATATTGATTTTATTAGCATTCGGCGTACATTGGACAAAGCGGGCAAATCAAGCACTTCTTTTTTTGAACGCTCAATAACATCTGTACCTGATAATCGAATTTGAAGAAACTTGGTACATAAGCATTTGGTACGTTTGACAACAGTTCTGCATCCCAATTTCTGGTTTTTCATTTCCGGTAACAAATTTTTTTTGGATTTTTTTCAGTGTCTTCCTGCATACTACAGCCAACAATAACGAAGTGATTATGATAAAACTTATAAAAAAGGTTTCCATTACTGTGAGAAGATAATGATCAGCTTTTGGGACACATAGACCAAAGTGGCGAGGGGTCTATCATACAACTTCTGACGATATTGGAATAAGTGGTGGGGAGTCTCCCGAGTACCTGTTTATTTGAAACTTCAATACCATCAGTTCTTGATAATTGATTTTGATTCAACTTGGTATATATGCTAAAAGTAAGATTTGCGTTCCAACTTCCGGTTTGTCACTTTCCGGTAAAAAATTTTCGTACGGTAGAATTTACGTCTGTTGGGATACTCCACCTTTCTTTAATGTTTTTATACGCGAAATCTATAACATTATGGTTAGCCATTAATTAAAGTATTTGATCACTATATATCCAGAACATTTTGTTTTTCAGAGTTGTGGTAAAGTTAGCCTATGCAACAGCGCCGTAATATTTTTGATTAACTATTTAAAAAGAGGATGCTTCAAAACAAATGATAAAAAAAAATTTGTGGTATATACGGTTTTTTTTCTCGATAGATTCAATTTAAAATTGTGGTTAAGTAAAAATAAATAGACGATCTATCAAAATTAATTTCGATGGTGACAGAACTGGACATGAAAATGCTGGTATATAGCAAATCTATTAAGTAATAGACACAGACATAAGAAACGGCATCACACACAAGCACCAATCGTAGGCTAAGCGACTTAGTGGATTTTCTATCCGAACATAAGCGCTTTTAAGACACAGAATAATAAAATGTTATGAAGAAGCATGTTGCAATCGCGATGCTCGTACCGATGTGCTAGAAATCCTCCGATGAAAGAACTTTACTAAGAGTTTTGTAAGTACATGTATTATACCTCTGACTATTGAATTGAATATTTTTACTTCACCACAATTTTCAATTGTGTGAAGTAATGCAATCTATCGAAAAACAAATTTTGCTTACTCCAACTTTTATTTTGTTTTGTTTTGGACCATTCTCGATCTAAATAACGGAAAAATGGTGTAAGCATATATATCAGTGATATATATCTCATATATCAGTGATATATATCTCATATATATCATTGATACATATCACGATATATATTCACTGATATATATATTTATAAATAAATTATGCTTTACTGTTCTATCTTAAAGTTGGAAAAACAGTTAAAAGTGGCGATACTCTGCCCGCAAAACGCATGCATATCATGGAACAACGTATTTATTCTTGTACTCCGAATTTGTTTATTATTTTACAAACGGGTTATATTTTACAAACATGATTGAATGAATTTTTATTTCATTATTTCGTCAGGAGATTAGGAGTTTTTCGATTTAAAATTTGAAATTGGCATTGTACTGAGTTGTTAATAGTATATCGTTGGTTTGTTGTTTTTTATTGTAATAAAATTTCGAACTGGACCGAGTTATGTTGATGCATCTGGTAAAAAATATACATCAGAATACGTAACAGAAACGAATCAATCTCTAATGGCCTTGGAATCAATCTCTAATGCCACTAAAAAATTTGGAGTATCAGTACGAATCATAGTTGCAGATTATACTAGTAATGTTACTAAAACGAGCAGGTACGTAGAAAAAACCACTTAATAAGACTCAGCGGTCACTGGTCTGTTACCTGAGCTATAGTAGGCTCTGTCCTGCTATTGCAAACCGTAAACCTGTTGTCATGTCTAGCGGTAACACGGACCTTGGCTTAGCCCCCGGGTCACGGGAAGGTGCTCCCTTATTAGCACCCACTGGTGGGTACACACTAGAGAGGACTCATGTAGGGTCAAACCATGAAAAGTACAAGCCTCTGGGCACCTGTCGCTCCCAGTTGTATATAGATTTCCCTCAGGTATAGACAACGGCCTGTTAATGACCTTTATTGCGTCTTAACAATATGGATAAATACGTTAGTAAACTTTTAAATTTTTTTAAAAATTTGTTTTCACCTGTTTATTATTTCTTACATCCTATCATGAAATATTGGCCTATGTCATATTTTATTATATGATAGGATTTATTGTTTAGTTACCCATTTTTAAAACAAATTATATTTGATCAAATAACTATTACATTTGATAAAAAATTTAAAATACGCATCCAAAATATTTGTGGATTGAATGCCAACCCTGCCGCCATGCAACATTATATCGAGCACGACCAACCGCATATTCTTTTTCTTACAGAAACACAAGTTTCTGAAAACTATCCCTATGACGTAACACTGAATCCCAATTATAGGCTTGAATCAGCTTTTAAACTTCATCAAGGTGTATGTGCATACATACATAAGAGTGTTGCATATAAACGCTTTCCAAATTATGAAGTCCATGGTGACGGCTACAGCACAGTAGTATTAAAGGTTTGTCTACCTGAAATTTCTTTTTTCTCAATAGCTCTATACCGGTCCCCAAACAAACATAATTCCAATTATTTTTAATCTCTTGACTAATGTTGTCGACGAAATCAGAGCACAATTTCAAAATTGTGAGGTTATCGTTACCGGTGACTTCAACGTCCACAACAAATCGTGGTTAGAATTTTCCAAAATGACCGACGACGACAACAATGGAAGGCAGTCAGAAATATTTGCTGCACCGCACGACCTGACGCAGATTGTAAAAAGCCCAACTTTCACTCCTCATAATGGAGGTGATAAAAGTTTTCTCCTAGACGTTTATCTCACATCTATGCCAGATATTACGAGTGTCGATGTCGATAAGGGTAGTATTGGAAATTCTGACCATTTTCTAATCACATCAATTATCAAAACTGATTTGCTACAAACTAGAGTTCCCAAACTCCCGTAAAATATTTCACTTTTCAGAAATGGACCCCAATGGTCATCGAAGTTTTTTTCAAGGTTTCCCTTTTGATCGTCATTGATCGTCATTGATCTTCACTGACGATGTAAATGTTTCTGCTCAAAACTTTACTGAAACCATTCTATTCGGTATTAACAAATTTGTTCCCTTTTCAATAATGAAACCCCAACAAAAATATTTATTTTCGAAAGCAGCCAAATTGGCTCTTAGAAACAAACGTTGATTATTTAATATTTGGATTCATAAAAAGAACTCTGTTAATCGATCCCAATATTTACAGGCTAACAAAATATCAAACCAGATAATTGAAAACGAAAAAGCAGAGATTGACAGTCAATTGTCAATTTCTGACAAAAGCTTTTACAGTGCCATTAGTTCTTTAAATTGTGGTACTAAATATTCTATTCCTCCTATCATTGACTCAATCATTACTGACCCTTCAAGGAAAGCTACATTGTTCGCTGAACGGTTTGCTTCAAATTCAACAGTTTTAGAAACTCCTAAAGAAATACACCAAATCCAGTCTTTAGGAGTTAATATGAAACAATAACATTTCAAACCCAAAATTGTTGAAAAACTTTTAAAGGGGTTAAACAACAACAAAGTCTCTGGCCTGGACAACATTCCTTCTGTTGAATACTCACCAAAATATTCTACAAATCCTATAAATCTGGTATTTTCCCAAGTTGGCCAATGTGCAGCCTGTCCCAAAAAAAGGAACGAAATGTGATATTTTAAATTATAGACCAATAGCCTTACTCCCAGTCATGTCTAAAATATACGAGCACTATATTAATTCTCACATATCCAAATTTTTGGAAGACAACCATTTAATATCTGACAGCCAATACGGTTTTAGAAACAAAATATCAACAACCGATTTATTGAACTATGTGGCTCATCTTTGGAATAGCATACTTGAGCAAGGTGGTGACGTACATGATCGCATTAAACATCTCAAAAGCATTTGATTGAATCTAGCATCCCAACTTGATCAACAAGCTCGTTGCGTACGGTTTTCATCCCGCAGTCGTGAAGTTGATTCAAAATTTTCTGTCTAACCGATATATCTTGGTATCTATAGATGGCTTTTCTTCTGAGTCGAAATTAATAACCGCTGGTGTACCCCAAGGCTCAGTTTTATCTCCCACTTTATATTTAATTTATATCAACGGACTGTTGCAAATCACCAGTAACCCAATAAATAGTTTTGCAGATGATAGTACACTGCACAAGTCATTTGTCCCCGTATCTACAAAGGGTCAAATGCATGATCGAATAAATCCCGCCCACAGAGACGCTGCGATAAATGTAAACGAGTATCAAAAAAAGTCGCCGATTGGGGTGATAAAAATTTGGCCAATTTTAATTCCACCAAAACACAGCTATTGATTGTTTCCAGATCAAAGACCGAGTTTCCCAACGATATTTCCATTAATATGTGTGACGACCAAATAGACGAATCAATTGTTTGATTTTAGAAATATTGCCATTTTTTAAGAATTTTGCAATGCATAGTTTTTGAATTATTATCAATAAAGTGACACAAAAAGTTGGTCCCCCCCTTGAATTTCGAGCCTAATCAACAAAAAAATTTGAAAAAATTCACAGAGACACGAAGTTTGATAAACTCTGAACGAAAATTATAGCGAACTCTCAAATAATTATATTATGGTGCTTTTAAGGGATTGGGGTGGGGAGGGGTGAGAAAAACCTTTTCTGACCAAAGCGAGTGGGTGTCATTTGAAAGAACACCAAATTTCAGAAACATTGCAATATTTTTTAGAATTTCGCGATGCATAGTTTTTTAGTTATTGATAAAATAGTGCTATTTTAAGTGTATGTATACCACCCCTATATTTCAACGCTGATTTATAGAACAAATATTCTCAATTTAAATCATTCAAATACTGGTTAAATCTTTCTTCAGTTAACATAAACAGCTATGGATAAGATTTAACCTCAAATAGCATATTTGATCAATGTAGATGTGATTGAAATTTACTCTATTGACGTTTACGAGTAAACATTTATTCTGTTATGCGTTCATAGTCTGACGATATAAAGACTTTACAACATAACTTTATGTCATTTATTTTTGATATTGTGTTTTATTACATTCACGGAACCCTTGGCGAGCGAATTTTATTCGCACTTGTCCGACTTTATTTTTTTTTAAATACTTTTATACGGATTTATCTCAAAACTGGTTGGACAGCTTATTATAGATACTCAAAAATAATTCAAAAATGAATATCAGAATTTGATATATATATATATATATATATATATATATATATATATATATATATATATATATATATATATATATATATATATATATATATATATATATATATATATATATATATATATATATATATATATATATATATATATATATATATATATATATATATATATATATATATATATATATATATATATATATATATATAATGTTTTTATTTGGCTTAATTGAATTAAAAAAAATTTTATTGTTTATAGCCAATTATTGTTTATTTTATTTTATTTACCCAACGTTTCGAATAAATTTCTTATTCATTTTCAAGGGTTTTACTAAACAAAAAAATAAATCGAAATGAAAAACAAACATAATAAAATGACACATTTTTCAAGGTGATTTGATAAAAAATTTAAAAATGCAAATAGAAATGATGATAAATTGAAATTAATTTTCTAAAATAATGTTGTCATATGATGATTCTAAATACATTGTGTCGTCTTGTTTATTTAAATTTCTACATTTTTTAATTTGGATCATTTCTAAAATACTTCTTTTACGGTAATTTGGTTCTTTCGAAATTATTTTAACATTATTCATATTTATGTGGTGATTTGTATTCTTAAGGTGATTAGATAAAGCACTTTTGTTTAATAATAATATTCAAATCCAATAATATTCAAAAAATGTAGAAATTTAAATAAACAAGACGACACAATGTATTTAGAATCATCATATGACAACATTATTTTAGAAAATTAATTTCAATTTATCATCATTTCTATTTGCATTTTTAAATTTTTTATCAAATCACCTTGAAAAATGTGTCATTTTATTATGTTTGTTTTTCATTTCGATTTATTTTTTTGTTTAGTAAAACCCTTGAAAATGAATAAGAAATTTATTCGAAACGTTGGGTAAATAAAATAAAATAAACAATAATTGGCTATAAACAATAAAATTTTTTTTAATATATATATATATATATATCTGATATATATCGGATATTTTGATATATATGTATAAATAACATCATATATTCCAACCTTGGATTTTAATCGTATTTAAGCTTGGTATGTAATAGAGTTTCCGATTTCTCGACTTTTTATGAATCTCGAGATTCAAAAATCCCGAGTTTATCAGCGGTTGTGTTTCTCGAGAAATTGGGAATAATTATTTGAATTTCTCGAGATTCTCGAGAATTATACAAAATTAATTTTAACAAGAAAAGTAACTCCCCGTTTTCCGTTTACTGTCAAAACTTCCAGATACAGAAAAATTTCTCTTGTTTCCAGTGTATGTAGGTTTTATCAAAATTAGAGTGTTTCTTAGAACTTCTAAATTGAAAGTGATCTTACCAGTAGCTTCAAATGCATTCATTTCCTTAGATAGTGAGTGGTAGTTGTCATTTATTGTTGACTGCATTCTCAAACTCTCACGAATACTTCTATATTTATTTCAACGCAACGTTTTCCTCTAATTCTGAGTCCGATGGCTATATAAGCTCTCCACTTTCGTTGATATCATTCGTCGATATATGTAATGCTTTCATTGTAATTAGAAAAATCAACTTTTGGTTCTTCAAATAATCTTCAAGAGAACTTTTTTGCAGTTTTTATAATTTCGCTTTTAGAGCAAATAGAAAAGGGATTGGGATTGTGAAGTTTATTGAGTTTTTTTTTTTTAAGGCGTTCATGCTCCATGTAGAAGCGTTGCCAGGTTAATCAGCTTTGAATATTCACCACGGTCATTCGCAACAGCGACATAATTACCATGGCAGCCGATTTTTTTAAGGTCGTTTATTACGTCAGTCTCCCATTGTAGTCGTGGTCTTCCTCGCGGTTTACCACTCACTGGGGTACTAACGTACATTTTTCTAATCGTTCCAGACTGTGAATCGGCTCGTAGAACATGCCCAAACCAAGCAATCCTATTAGAACGGATACAACCTATTATATCAGGACCCTCAAGAAGGTCTCTGATCTCAAAGTTATACCAGGTTCTATACTCTCCATCGTCTGTCTTAAGTGGATCAAAAATGTAGCGTAGGATCTTACGCTCAAATACAGATAAATGCGATTCGTCATTTTGTGTAAGGGTCCACGTTTGTGACCCATACATCACAACCGGTCTCATCAATGTCTTGTATAACTTGAGCTTGGTGTTAGTTGATACATACGGCGATCCAAGGAGAGGTTTAATTGAGTAGAAAGTTCGATTACCTGCAGCGATTCGAGCTTTAATATCTGTAAGTATGCTGTTGTTTGAGTCAAGCATTGATCCCAAATATTTAAAAGATTCAACTCCCTCAATTCGTTCATCGCCGCACATCAAATCTTTCTTCTCAGCCTCTCTTGAAACATTCATATGTTTGGTTTTATTGTAGTTAATTTGCAGACCAATTTTCCTAGCACCACTCTCAAGCGACTTGAAAGTCTCACTCATAACAGCTTCACTTCGGCCGAGGATGACAACATCATCAGCGTAAGCAATCATCTGTACTGAGTTTATTGACAAGATATTGTTATTAGTCGGTAGTTTCTTTTGTCGGCAAACATATTCCAAGGCTAGATTAAAAAGTATAGGAGAGATAGCATCACCTTGTCTTAAGCCGGAGTCGACTTTAAAAAACTTTGATATTTCGTTCTCTACTCGTACACAGCATTGAGAGTTCTGTACTGTCATTTTGCATAGTGATACCAGTTTACCAGGAATTCCCATTGACACCAGAGCAGACCATAGAGTCTCTCGTTTGAAAGAGTCGTAGGCCTGCCTGAAATCAACGAACAGTTGGTGCACAGGTATGTTGAACTCTCGACACTTTTCCAAAATCATCCTTATCGAGAAAAGTGCATCGGTGGTACGTCGTTCCCGCCGGAAACCACACTGATATTCTCCAAACAGTTGTTCAGCAAAAGGATTGATTTTGGATAGCAAAATGTAGGAAAAGATCTTATATGCTGTGCAGAGGAGAGCGATTCCTCTGTAGTTTGCACATTGTAGGCGATTACCCTTTTTATGAAATGGTATCAGCATAGCTGTGTTCCAGTCCTGTGGCATAGTTTCAGTCCTCCAGATCATTTGGAAAAATTCAAACAATCTTAAGGATAGACTTTCGCCACCATGTACAATCATTTCGGCTGTTATATCGTCGATACCAGGTGCTTTATTGCATTTTAATTTTGACAACGCCGCATCGAATTCCTCTTTGGTGGGTTCGTCTACATGTACCTTTGACACACGAATAAGCTTTGCTCGTCGCCCGACTTGTTGCTGGTCACTTAAGTTGAGAAGATTCTCAAAATAAGCGGCCCCAGTATCTAAAATATTTTTAAGGTCTACTTTTAGCTCCCCATCTTCATTTTGAATAGCAGTCGATCTAGTTTGAGGCCCTTCTTTAAGGTTTTAACCTGTTGAAAGAAGTAACGCGATTGATGTTCCTTATTGAAGCTTTCAATCTCCTCACACTGTCTCTTCCACCATTCTCTCTTCGTTCGTCTACATAGCTTTGTAACGGCTTGTCTTGCCAGTTTATAGTTCTCCTTCGTGGACCTGGTGTTGCGTCCTTGTAGACACTTCAGATAGCAATCTCTTTTGTATTGAATAGCGTCAAGGCATGCTTGATCCATCCATGGCTTCTGGAAGTGGTTCTGTGGTCGTCCAAGTATTCCCTCAGCAGCGCTTAAAACAGCATCTTTGAGCAAATACCATGAGCGACGTCTCCATTAATGGTTTCTTATTTCTCCAATGTTTCGGCAATATGGATTTGATATCTCTCTTCTATTTCAGCATTCTTTAATGATGATATATTAAAACGTTTCCGTTGATTGAATTTTGGAATGCCTGGATTTGGGAAGTGGAACCTTATCGCTGCACATACAAGGAAGTGATCACTTCCAATGTATGCACCTCTAAAGGATCGCACATCCCGAATGCTCGAAAAGAAACCTGCTGTTGCTAGAACGTGATCAATTTGATTTTGAGTGTTTCCATTCGGTGAGACCCAAGTCTGTTTATGAATCGATCGATGCGGAAAGAACGTACTGGCAATTCTCAAATTATTTGATAATGCAAACTCAGTCGTTCTCTCACCATTATCATTCGAATTCAAATGCAGGCTGTTGGGACCCACCACATTTCCATAAGAGATATCTCTTCCAACCTGTCCATTAAAGTCACCAAGTACCATTATGAAGTCGCGTGTTGGTGTTTGTTTCATAACCTCTTCCAGTGCTATGTAGAAATTATCCTTCTCGTCGACGGTTTTAGCTTCAGTAGGTGCATGCACGGCAATAAGAGAAATATTGTTATTATGTACCACGTACACGTAGGTAGCAGATCCTCTCACTGACCGGGATGAATTTCATCACGGCTTCTTGTATGTGTGCAAAAACAAGAAATCCAGTACCAAATTCTCTTCGAGAAGGATGACCACTACAGTATAGAGAGTGACTATCCAAATCTTGTTTTCCGATTATCGGCTGTCTAATTTCTTGTAGAGCAATAATATCCATCCTATACCTCTCAGCCTCTGTTTCCAGACTTATAAGAGCATCAGGAGCGCTCAGCCTGCGCACGTTCCACATTCTGATTGGGTAGTCTGGTCCTTTTTCACGTCCAGGTAAAATTATGTTTTTTTTGTCCGGGTCTGTTATTCTCTTTCTGATAACCAAATTTAACATATTAGTTTTTTTCGGGGTTGGGGTGTTAACCTTAGGCCCAACCCAAATTGTCGTGAATGGGTCCGTTCTGCATATTAAGGTCACCAGAAACAACCTTTTTACACGTTTATATAGCGAGCCGCTTGATTCAAGACAGACGCCCGCTCCAAGCCGCCCCTGACATGGAGAACAGACGCTTGAGTCACATTGGTCGTAAAGCGCAAATTCGCCGTGATGTAGCATCATTGACTAAGCAGTTTTTACTCTGCTTGTCTCCAATACACCAAACTAATTCTGTCAGCATTACCCAGGCAGCACGGCGTGGACGTCGAATTTCGGATCTCGCTACCTCAATTTATTGAGTTATCTCCTTTAAAAATTTGACATTGTATTTCAAATAAAAAATTTAAGCTTATTTCTGAATTGTTTTTGCGAAGAGATTTGAATATAAATTTTAAGATTCCCTCTGCAGATAATAAGTCAGCCATGGTTGAACGCTTTTATTGATTTTGTGATAGGTTGAATGGCACTCAAATTATTTAAAGCAACTACATCATCTTATTTAGTATTCCAAAAATGATTTAAATTTAGAACATATGAAGTTTTTTAAACTGCTGGCAAAAACCGTTTAACCATGGTTTCAATAGAATTCCGTTCAATTCAAAACTAAATTGTCAGCTAAAAATTTATTTTGTTGTAGAACTGAATCGGAATCACTATTGGAAGCTTCACTTTCACTGATTGTTTAACTTCATTTTCTTTATAAAATATTGATATTATCGATAGGTGTTTCCCATGACTGTAACATAACTGTTGGTAAGCTGGAGATATTTTGCCATATTTCATCATTACACTGGCTCATCGCTTGTAGTGAAAACAATATCTGGCACATAATTTTTGTAGGCTTTTTCAGCTGGAACCTTCAATTCGCATCAATCCTAGGTCTAGATTTCCCTTTAATGTAACACAAATGTACGTTCAAATATCCACCCTTGCGGAAGCTTGTCCATTCATCAATTGCTATGGTAAACTTTGATTAAAAGCCTTCATTTTGGTGATCTTATGTTATTTTGCTATAGAAATAAAAATAAGTTTTTCCCAATACATTCCTAACAAATAACAATACTATCCTAAATTCGGATTAGGTATTAGTGTTTGTATCGACATCCAGATTTAATAATCAGAAAGTAATGCAGATTGACATTAACAATTTTTGTTTAGTAAAAAAATACTCAAATTAATAATATTGAATGATTTATGGTGGTTTGTTAAGTCTCAAAATTCTCGACAATTTTTCTCGAGAAATGGGAATCTCGAAAATGTGGAAATATCTTTTCTCGAGAATTCGAGAGTTCAAAATTACAATCTCGAGACCGGATTTCTCGAACAGAAACTCTAGTATGTAGAGTTTAAGTACTTTTTTCAATATTCAAGCATACCAGCTGCTGGCTTGTCACTTCCGGCTATCTTGTTTATCCCCACCCAACTGTAGCCTATAGTTACAAATTGAGCATCTGTTTTTTGAAAACGCAGTAACATCTGTATCTGATAATCGAATTGGATGAAATTGACACATAAACATTTAGAACAGTTCTGCATCCGATGTTTCACTTCCGGTTTTTCACTTCCAGTAAAAAATTTGTTTGGGAATTTTTTGCATTTTTTCATTGTCTTTATTTGAGAAAAGATAGTGATTTGAATGAAAAAGAACTGATTAGGTTTTGAACGACATTAGGATAGGTTGTGGGGGAGCTTTCGAGCACCTGTCTGTTTGAAAATCCGGTAACATCCGATTTTGATTAAACTTACTATATATGCTTA
This sequence comes from Diogma glabrata, assembly GCA_963693315.1. Lineage (NCBI taxonomy): Eukaryota > Metazoa > Arthropoda > Insecta > Diptera > Cylindrotomidae > Diogma > Diogma glabrata. The sequence goes on along the minus strand of OY856189.1, from coordinate 9,072,408 downwards.
GTGTATGATTTGCAACAGTTTTGCATTTCAACTTCCGCTAAATTTTTTTTTTGTGTTTTTATTTGTACAACAGAATTTATGTCTGTTGGGATACTACAGCTTTCTTAAATGTTTTTATAATAAGAAGTACGCAAAATCTATTCTATCGGTTAGTCATTAAGCGTCACTCCATTTTAAAGTCAACCTTCAAGCTAAATTGTTTTTTCTTCACAAAACTGTAACTGTGACCTTTCATTTTTTTTTCATATATTTTACTATAAGATATGGCAACAACTGTGAAAATTACAATTTAGTTATTTTGTTTAGAATGCAATTAAGCGCATGATTGTGAAAAAGGGTAAATATACCAAATAAAATATATCTATAAAGAATTTAGTATAGCACAAATATAACAAACTGAATTGTTTTCGACTTTTTATTTTCTGAAAGCTAAAGTTTGGCGTGTCTGAATTGGACTGCTTTGCTTTCCAAATAAATGAGGTAAGCATTCTAAATACATTAATTCTTTTGTGTTACGTTAGTCACGTTACGTTAGTCACACATCTTATTAATCAAAAGCGTCAATTTATGAAAAACTGGCAAATTTTTTAAAAAGCTATTGACTTTTTTAAAAAATACATTAATTACATTGAAGAAACTTATCAATAAATTTTATGTACATTTTCAACATCTTGAGAATTTTGGTTCATAATTTAGGTGTTAATTTAATGGTATAAAAAATGTTACGTTAGTCACATTTACATTTTTATTTAAAAAAATATCTAAAAAATTTAATTTATATAAAAAAAATTTCTGATTTAGATATATAAACTGGATTCACATTTTAAAAAGTCAACAAGTGCTTAAAATAATCTTTACTATTTTAGTTATAAGGAAACAAAGTTGTGAATTTCGGTATAAATGTTACGTTACGTTTCGGTATAAATGTTACTTTGGAATGACCCTTAATTGAAGTACATATGTATTTAATTTATATTAGCGCACTATATATCCAGAACATTTTGTTTCCAGAGCTGTGTTGAGGTTAGCCTATGCATTAGCGTCGCAATATTTTTCAATAAAATGTGTTGGGTAGTAGAAATTAAAATATGTGTCGCAACAACACATAAAAACCTTTTAAGACCAAGGTCCCACAAAAACATGCATTTTAAGTTTAGTTTAGTTTTTATTAAAGAATATGGTGCATAGCTACATAATAAATCATATCACATATTTAAATATGACATAGACCCATATTTCAAGATAGGATACAGGAAATAAAATTAAATGAAAAGGATCAAATACAAATTTTTACAAATATTGGCATACAGTGGCATATTTCCTGATCATGTGACATATTGTCTTTCTTGATGATTAAAGTCAAGATATATTATAACGAGTCTTCGTTTGGTATATTCCATAACTAAGATTGAGGATGCTACAGTTGACAGAATAGAGTTCATCCACTAGCACCCCTAAGATATCACCTTAGCTAGTGACATCTCACTACTATTGCCAGTAGTATGTGATATCTCACATTCGCTCATAGATCAAACAACAAAAAATTTACAATTTATCGAAAACAATTTAACAAAAAGGGGATGATTCTGTGGTTAATTGTTTACATTTGAGTATAATATCCATGCTATTGCTATACTCAATGTATGTACTGATGTATTGCTGAAAACTCAAACCTAAAATAATACTGAAACGCGCTTTTTGTTGTTGTCAATTTCTTCCAAATATCAATACAGAGAATCAAAAATTCTAGCCAAACCTGAATATTTCTCCATACAACGAAATATTTTACAATTTTTATTGTAGCTCTTAACGAAGCAGAGTTTTCAATTAATGCTTGCTAATATATGATTAATTGTTATAAATTGTTATTAATTAGTCTCAAAATGTATATAAATTTGCATTTTGCTGGCGCTATTGGTTAAATAATAAATAACAAAAAATAACTCTAATATTGATGTTATTTTTGGTTCAACATTTTGCTAGAGATTTGCTATATCACCAATTTATTAGTAATGTTTTGCAAGATAAGGGATTACTAATACATCGTTACAACCATCAACATTAATACATGAGGCAATGAATGTATGGGGAATACATTTTCACGAAAGCAACAGGTGACATGACCAAAGCAAGATCTCTTAATAAAATTTCATCATTGAATACTGCCGCCTTGTCATGGAAGTACACAAATTGAATGGAAGAAAAAGAATTGATAACCGATTATTTTTTTGGAATATGTCCTTTTTGTGTTATGTTCTTGCCACACTTAAAATTGGATTAAGTAGGCCAAGTCTATAGAGCTTTTTATCTTCATAATAAACAGGACTTTGTTCTAATTCCGTGGATTTTAAAATTAGAAACCCAAAAGCAAAAAAACAACAACAAATTATTAGTTTCAGATAATGCAGAGTCACAAGTACGAACTAGAAAGTTGACTGCACCGAAAATGTTGATCTCTTATAACCATTGTACATTTCACTATTATATGTATAATTATTAGTAAGATATCACAAAACAAATTAGTAAAAACTTATAAAAGAATTTTAATTTCTAATATAAAAAATAATTAGATGAAAGAAAGATTAGAAAGATTACAGGATGTTCACAGTTCTAATATTTGTTTTCTTGGAATACGGTTTGGCTTAACACATACACACACAACACTTAAAATAAGGGGCAATTTTAGATTTTTTTTCCATCACTGATCAAATCAGCATTTCGCAAATTTGTTCTTATTTTCATTGCATTTAGATACACTTAGATTACACATAGATGCTGATGCACTTAGATACTGCACAGTAATATTGATAGCAACAGATAGAAGAAAAAATTAAAAATCCTAATATTTCTTAGTTTTGCAATCTAATAGCTAAATATATCAAGATCTTTTTCAATCAGTGATGGACAATATTAGAGTTAAAAATACCCAAATATGGTTTATAATATAACAATTCAGAATTAATTTGTTTATAACTATTTACACATTTTCTAAACATTTTCTAAACAAATAAACTATTTATATTTTGTATGTTTTTTTCTTGCCAATACCAATTTGTTTGCATATCGAATATAACATTGAACTATTTAAATAAAAAAAATAAATTAACGAACTAAAACAATTAACTAAACAATTACATAAATTCTCTAGAAACGTTCACCTGTTTGTTGGTGAAAATATAAAAAATGATGATGCCGGCGGTATTGGTACTGTTTGTGTTGGCATATTTAATTCGGACATACGACGTGGTCGGGCTGATACAACACCAAATTCATCGAGATCTGTAATTTTTGTTTGATTTTTTTTTCTTTTGATTTTAATCGTTAAACATTTTTTACTATAAATTATTTTTATTGAGTATTGACAATTTGTAGGTTATATGTGTATTGAAACTCATTAAATCATAGAATTAATTTTGTGTTTGAAGTTGCTATATTTCCGAAAGATTAGGTTTGAAGTAAGAAAATTATATGACCTTGAATAAATTTTAAATGGTTGTGAAAAAGTTATCAAAGCTCAATTTACCTTCCCAATCATAATGAATGTTTTGGTTTGAACATGTGATTTGATTCTGAAAATATATTTTCTTACCACAAGTTAATTCTAATGATCGATGAGCAGTAAATCCAAGACTATGTTTCCGAATCGTGTGTGCATGTGTATATTTGAGTGAGTGTTCATATTTCGGCTCTAACTAACCAAAAAACAAAAATTGAAAGTAAATCTAAGATAAATCTTACTGATAATGAAACCATCAATTGTTTTTAAATTTGAACCAATCTAAGATAAACTTTAACTACCTATATTCATATTCTAATTTCTTTCATGTTTTCATTTTTATGATAAAACAAAATAAAGATAAAAAATTTTTTGAAAGTTAAGAAAACAAAACTTAATAATTTGTTTGGACGATTTTCTTAACTTCGTGGTACTTTACCTGTTTTTGTTTGAAAATATAAAGAAAGCACTTCCGGATGGTATAGGTTTTTTAGTTTTCCTTATGCTGATTTCGGATAAACGACGTGGTCTTGCTGTAACCGTCTCATGAGCATGTATCTCTTCTTGATGTTCTGTTAATTTTGTTTATGATTTGTTTTTGTTTGTTATGGTTTAAAATTATTTAATAGATTTAAATGACTAAGATTTTTTAAATCAAAAAATTAGTAATTAATTTTATCAAAAAATTGTTTATGAATAAAAGCGAGGGAGAGTTGATAAGTAATTAGCCGTTAATATTTGTTCATTTTTAGACTAATTACTTATAATCCCAGAATGATTTTTTGTCGTACCCGTATACACATTTTACTCAGAACCTTTCAGACTTTTACAAAATATTAAAATAGCCCTACACGAACTTCTTTCATTAATTTTTACTAAACTCTTATGCAGATTAAAGAACGAAAATAGATATTTGAGTGTCGTGTGTATTTCTGTTTAATTGTAATTTCTATTTACCAAATAAAAAATTATGTTTACCTTGGTCTTCATCATACCCTTCATCATCTTCAAGTGAAATTTTTGTTTCAGATGCAGTTTCTTCATCTTGATCCGATCTGAAATTTAATATTATGGAAAAAAATATTTGTTTGTTTGTTTTAGTTTTATTTACATATTTCCATCATCATCTTCATTATCAGCGTCTTTCTCATCCATCATCATTTCATCGTCTTCATCATCCATACTACGTGGCGTAGGACTACGTGATTTTCGTAATACTTCCTGCTCGTCTTCTTCTTCTTTTTCGATTGTTGTTAAAGAATCGGCGTCGGCTAAATTATCAACAGCAATAGCCAAGAAAACGTTTAACAGTATATCTAGTTTTTGAAAATAAATTATTTTAAAAATTGAGGAAAATTGTAATAACTTACAGACGGTAATAAACATCTCAAACCGAAAAATATAGTCAATTTTTGACAACCACTATACAATTTATAATCTGATTTGATCAAACTTTTTGAATTATTCGTTTTTTAATGTTTCGAGCCCCGTTTTAAGATAGATTGATTGTAAAAGGAAGTTTGATAGACCGAGATCTATTAAAACTATTCTACTGCAAAAACCAGAAACATTAAATAACAAATCAAATGATTTTTTGTCGTATATATAGAGCATTACATTGAAGATGTAGTTGAGATTAATAAATCTTTAAATATTAGATAATAAATAAAAGTAATTTATGAAAAAATATTTTTATTTTTATAGTGAAAATATAAGGTTTTATGTTAAACTACATAAATAAAAGTATAAATGGAATTTAACCATTAAAGAAAAAAGCATAACCGACTCGAATAAAAATTTATCAGGACAGTTTGATTGCGCAAATGAAAAAGATTTGAAACATTGTTTATCAAATAAAATAGGACTTAGGTCATGTTATGAATAAGGCGACCATAATAGGAAAATATTATATGATTTCTGGTAGGGTAAACCCTAGAAAGGTAGTTTGTATCAGGTCCTGATCAGATTGTTAAATATGAAAAACTAAATCAGGACCGCGGATATATTTAAATAAGGTTAACACAAAAAGGGCATTCTTAATCAAGTTCCGAACAGACAAATATCAGATTGACCTAATAAGGTTTGCTCTTTCTGGACTAATCAGGTCGTGACCACGTCCTGACTGTATGCCGTAAATGTTTGATTTCTGATCATTATTTATCTTAAAATCAGAGTTACAAACAATTATAAACGTAATATTTTTTGTTTTATAGTAAAACGCTACAACAACACATAGATTGGAACAATTTTCCAACCTTTTTCGAACCCATTTTGAGTTCACGTGGTTTTGTTGAGTCAGAAGCAAGGTGAACAAATTGGTTATCATTAATACTAATTATATAGAAAAAAAGGATACAATTGCCACAAATAAATAAGATAATAAAATAAATGCAAGCTAATGCACCAAAACCCGCAACACCACCATAAGCTAGAATTCCAGTATACATAACCGCATTCCAATCTTCACCAGTTAAAATCTAATTAATAGAAAAAACAATTTTATAACCGTAGGCTAAAATATTGTTCTAATTTACCTGAAAAACGGTTAGCAAGCTCTGCCAAAAACTATCAAAATTCGAACGATCCTTTTCAACATTATCTTCAACATTAAATTTTCCACCAAATACTTGCATTCCCAGTAAAGCGAATATAACAATGAATAAAAAAAGTAAAAGTAGCAGAGATGCAATTGATTGTATTGAATTTAATAAAGATGCTACTAAATTTGATAATGAACGCCAATATTTTGTAACCTTAAAAACACGGAGAAGACGAACACAACGTAATACAGAAATTCCAAGTGGTGGCATTACATTTGTGTTTGTTAGAACCATCTCAATTATACTGCCGAATACAACAAAACAATCAAAACGATTGAAAAGTGATACAAAATAACCTTGAAGCCCTAAACTATACATTTTTAAAAACATCTCCATCGTAAACAAACCGATAAAAAACATATTTGTCGCTTCTGTAAGAAGAAGAAATTTTTAAAAATCTAACTCTGATACAAAACCACTTGACTTACCTTGAAAATCATCCAACCAAGCTGGTTGTTTATAGTGCTCTGTTGCCAACACGCCAGTATTTAAAAAAACCAAAACTATAATTAACCAATAGAATGCTTGGCTTTTAACGGCTTTCCTGCATGCACGTCTCAATCGTCGATTTGTTCGATCCATACTTTTTTTCTTTCTTTCTATCCAACTTTCTTGATGCATTTCAATATCTTCACCTAATTGGTCAGTAGAATCCATATCATTTGATTGCTTATTTGTACCATCTTGTAAATTATTCCCTTCAGCTTCTGGCTCAATATCTTCAGCTTGGGTTATCCAATCTAAATAGTATCGTAAATCTTCTTCAATTTGTTGTTTTTCTCGCAGTTTTTGAAAATCACCACGATTTTTAGCTTTAGTTCTTTCTTTGGAAAATTCACCACTTAAGACACCAAGAATTAAATTCATTACGAAAAATGCTCCTAAAATGACCATAGATATAAAATATAGCCATTGCCATGTATTACCCATTGCATCTTCGATCTATAAAAAGAATGACATTTAATTTATTTCATTTTCCGACCAGAAGTGTTGTTAAGTTTTGAAGACGGAGATTTTTAAAAAATCAAATTAAAAGTGATTTTGCGTACAAAACGACGTTTGGAAGCAACAGGAAGTGACGACGCATAGAAACAAAACAGTTTTAACAGTTTAGTTAAATCCTTAATTCTAGTCGAAAATCAACTTCCAACAGTCTGCGATAAATTTGCGTGCGACTCCTGTATGACCAATACCAATTTACTTTATGTGATGGAGAAAACATATAACACCGAAAAGATGTTTAAATTTGCTCTACAAATAATTTCGGTAAATTCAAATAATGTTTCACATCTAACAGTTCGCACTAAATTTTACATTATTATCAGGTTGAACATCCAATACTGGGTTGTAGAAAAGATATCATATTGAATCATGTTTCACATACAAAGAAAGATCCAAAACGATGAGTAAACATTTATAGGATTTCAAATCTGCCCGAAATACGTTTTTGGACAAACAAAACATCAAAACGTCGTTACAAAATGTCCGTCTTTTGGACGACTTCCTTTCTTTACTTTTCGCACGTATATCCTCCATCACCACATCATTTGGTAATATGTTTCATATTTTACGGTTTGTGTTTAATTTTACAAATGCTAAGACATTTGTCGTCACCTCTCAACCAATATTTTTGAAGTGAAAAGCTTGATCGGTCAGAAAAATTATGTTCCACAACCAAAAGATTGCACTAAATTTTACAAATGTCTGTCACTTGAGAACTCATCTAAGATTGCTTTTTGGATCATTTACAAACTAATGAATAGTCTGAGTTTCACTTGCTTGCTGTGTGAAGAAAATGTAACAGAATAACACTAGAAAAACCAGAATAACACTAGCTGCTTTCCCACTTCACGGATCAAACTCAACACTAAAAAATTTTAATGGCGTATTCTACAATTTTTTTTTCCTTTATTTAATTTTAGAATCATTTAAATTATAAAATTTGTGTAGATTCAAATGGCTCAGATTACTAATCTAGACAAAGAAAAAAAAGAAATTACTTATTAACTATGATATACCTAATTGGTAAGTTAATAATAACAATTCATTATAAAATTATTATAAAATTATTAAAGTTAAATACACTGTATTTGCTATATATGCACAAGGCCGTCTTATCCAATAGGCACTATAGGCACGGTGCCTAGGGCCTACGAACTTTAAGCGGGCCTACGAAGAAAAAATAAAATACATATGTATAAAAAGAAAAACAGATTAATTTTATTTCAATATTGTTATTAATTTTTAATTTAAAACACGATTTAAACAAAACTTTTATTTAAACAATAACTATTTCACTTTAAAAAACATAATAAGTAAATGAAGTTTACTAATTTTGAGAGATATGCTGTGTGCGAACTGACGAAATAATGACAGATGGCAAATATTAACTGTCAAAATTTTGTTTTTAGGAATTTATACTCACCATAACGAAACGTCAAAATTTGGTATAGCTTTTTAGCATCATCAAATTTTGACAGTAGGCATAACAAATTATTTCAGGAGGAACAAAAATTTATTACAGAAGTTTTTTTAAGTGCCAAAGTAATATTTATATTAGTATATATGTCATATAAATTTATTAACAGCAAACATAAATTTTACGAAGTTTTTCACGTCAAAATTTTTTATGTCAAAATTTTGTTTGTACAAATTTCACCTTCACCAAAAATTGTGTTCTGTCATTATTTCGTCAGTTCGCACAAAGCAATATATAAATGAATTTGTGTTTTTTATTGTATTTTATGCTTTACTCCAGCCAAACAGAAAACGTAATGTCAAAAAAATTAATCTGAGAGCAAAAAGGGTTAGGGCAATTTTTTTGACGAAAAGAATTCAACATAAATACAAATTAGAAAATTAAACCTTGAATGATACAATTTTGAAAATTCGCACGCTGAGATCTGCCTGAATAATGCACATTGTTATTTAAATGGGGCATTCTTTTACAAATCGAGAAGATTTGGACAAAATCTGACCGTCACAGTTTTGATTTAGCTAAAATTTTTAGGGGTTTTATATCGAAAAATAGATAAACGTGTTCGAGGATTTTTTTTGGAAATAGAGCGGTTCTAAATTTCGAGAATTTCGTGATTTTTGGCTTGAAAACTTGTTTTTAAATAATAAGTTCGGTTCTATTAAAGATAGAAACTTTTGTTTTGTTTTATTTTAAAGTTAGAAGTTGTTTAAAAAAAAAAAATAAATTCAATAAAAATTAGTTACAAATTACTATTGTCATAAATAAATAAAATGTTAAAATCGATTTCTAGCCATTGCCCCACCCCCGTAATGAGTTTGTAGCATGACCATCGTATTCTACGTTTAATTTTTTATAAAAACCATTTATTGAGCGTGGGACGAGACTGAAATCATTCTTTTACATACCGAACAGATTAAGACAAAATCTGACCAACGCATTTTTGATTTAGCTGAAAAGTTTTTTAAGGGTTGGTTCTATTTCAAAAAAAAGATATGCATGTTCCAGGATTTTTTCTTTCTATTTTTTTGGAAATTAGAGCGGTTTTAAATTTCGAGAATTTCGTGATTTTCGGCTTGAAGACTTATTTTCAAAAATTCATAGCTTCGGTTCTAGTGAAGGTAGAAACTTCCGTTTTGTTTTATTTTAAAGCTAAAGTATGTTCGTAAAAAAAATAAATTCAATAAAAATTATTAACAAACCCCTATTGTCATAAACAAATAAAATGTTAAAGTCGATTTTAGTCATTGTCCAACAAAAATAAAGAGTATTTAATATAACTAACGTATTTTACGTTTAATTTTCTATAAAAACGTATTTTTTATTAATGGAGAAATGATTTTTACTGTTAGAAATAAATTAATTTATCGAGCGCACTACAAAAAATTTATTTATTTCTAACAGTAAAATACATTTCTCCATTAATTAAATATACATTTTTTATAGAAAATTGAACGTAGAATACGATGGTTGTACTAAATACAGTTTATTATTGTTGGGCAATGACTAAAAATCAATTTCAACATTTTGTTTATAACAATAGAAATTTGTTAATAATTTTTAAAGACCACAGTTTTCTTTTGCAAGCTCATTTTTTAACTTTGAAATAAAACAAAACAGAAGTTTATATCTATCTCAGAACCGAAGTTATGAATCTTTGAAAATAAGTCTTCCAGCCAAAATCACGAAATTCTCGAAGTTAAAAGCATCTCTATTTTTCCAAATAAACAAAAAAAATCTCGAGCACGTAGTATATCTTTTAATTTACACAGAATACGTAAAAAAAATTTCAGCTAAATCAAAAATCTGACCAATACGATTTTGTCCGAATTTGTTCGGTATGTAGTACCCATTTATGTAATTTCTTGTCGTCCAGCGCTCTATAAATTAATTTATTTCTAACAGTAAAAATCATTTCTCTATTAATAAAAAATACGGTTTTTGTAGAAAATTAAATTTAAAATATGATGGTCATACTAAAAACTCATAACGTGGGTGCGGCAATGACTAAAAATCGATTTTATTTGTTTATAACAACAGGAATTTGTTAATAATTTTTATTGATTTTATTTTTTTTTTAAATAAATTAAAATAAAAGTTTCTATCTCTAATACAACCGAAGTCATAAATTTTTGAGAATATGTCTTCAAGCAAAAAATTACGAAATTCTCGAAATTGAAAATCGCTCTAATTTCCACAAAATCAAAAAAAAAATCCAAAATGTGTTGGTCATAAAAGCGTTCGGTTTGTAAAAAAATGACCCAAAAATGACCCGCAGGAGGGATCGATTTTGATCGATTATGATCAATGTTGATCTACGGGTCTGACTACCCTGCGTACTCCAGTCCCTGCCATTGACATATGAGTTAGCGTGAGATATCACATACCACTGGCAATGGCAGGAGATGTCATTAGCCAAGATAATATCTTAGGGTGCTGGCGGACGAACTTTAATTAGTCAACGGCAGCACTTCCAGTCTTAACTGGGCAGCGATCCGTAGCGGTGCCGCTCATTAGCTCTTCCGAGGAGTTGGACCAACACGTAGTTATGTGTGGGCTTTGTGCCTCGATTGAGGTGGTGGGCGGTGCGTCTGGGGTGCGCCGAACCAGCTGAATTATTGGCATTTAGTTTTGTTTTGTTTTCTGCAAATTTCTCACAATTTGTTTTTCACTTATTATTTTGTTATTATTTCTTCATCTTATCATGAAATATTGGCATATGTCATATTTTGTAGTATGATAGGATTTTTTACTTAGTTATGCATTTTAAAATAAAACATAAAAAAATGAAATAAACATTTTGATATATATATGGCAGTACAACCGAAAAAAAATAAGTCTGCAAGTGGTAAAGCAAATTTGCGCAATCCACCCGCCCATAAAGCGGCACGTCCACGGAATTTGCAGGGACAAAACACACATGAATCAATAAAAAATTTTAAAATACATGTTCAAAACATCTGCGGATTGAACGCTAACCATGACCACGTGCAACATCATCTCGAGCACGACAAACCGAACATTCTATTCCTTACAGAAACACAAGTTTCTGAAAGTTTTCTCTTTATAGAATCGCTTAATTCCAAATATAGGCTCGAATCAGCTTTCAAACTCCATCAGGGCGTATGCGCATTCATTCATGAGAGTGTTGCGTGCACGCGCTTTCCAAATTTTGAACTACACGGTGACGGCTTCAATACAATGGTTTTAAGGATTTGTCTTCCAGAAATGACTTTTTTTACAATAGCTTTATACCGGTCCCCCAACAAACGTAACCCAAACTTTTTTAATATACTGACAAAAATTGTGGACGAGATTAGAGCAAAGTCCCCTAATTGTGAAGTTATCGTTACCGGTGACTTCAATGTCCACAACAAATCATGGTTGGAATTCTCCAAATCGACCGACGATGTTGACAATAGTGGAAAACTGGCAGAAATTTTTGCCGCGTCTCAGGGCCTATTCCAAATTGTCAAAAGCCCGACTTTCACTCCCCGTAATGGCGGTGATAATAGTTTTCTTTTAGATCTCTATCTTACCACAATGCCAGATATTACGAGTGTCGATGTCGAGAAAGGTAGTATTGGAAATTCTGATCATTATTTTATCGCATCAGTTATCAAAACTGATTTACTTAAAACTACAGCTCCCAAACCCCGTAAAATATTTCACTACTCAAAAATGGATAAGAGTGGTCTTCAAAATTTTTTCCATGGTTTTCGACCGTTCGACCGTCATTGTTTTTACACTGACAATGTAAATGTTTCTGCTCAAAACTTTACAGAAACCATCCAATTTGCTATCAATAAATTTGTCCCTTTCTCCATAGTAAAACCCAAACAAAAATACTTGTATTCGAAAGCTGCCAAAACGGCACTTAGAAACAAACGTAGATCATTTAATATTTAGATTCATAACAAAACTCCCACTAATCGATCCCAATATCTTAAGGCCAACAAAATATCTAATCAGATTATCTCAAACGAAAAGTCTGAAATTAACAGAGCGAAAGCCTCAAAACTTACGTCTATGTCTGTTTCTGACAAGAGTTTCTACAGTGCCATTAATTCTTTAAATTCTGGTACAAAATTTTCTATTCCCCCTATTATTGATGGTGATTTAATCGTCAATGATCCCGCAAGAAAAGCTAACTTGTTCGCTGAACGCTTTGCTCTGAACTCCACTGTTTTGGAAACTCCTAAAGAAATACCCCGAATCCAGTCTTCAGGAGTTAATATGAATGAACTTCACTTCAAACCCAAAATAGTCGCTAAACTTTTAAAGGGGTTAAACATCAACAAAGCATCAGGAATGGACAATATTCCACCCATAAACCCATGGACAATATTCCACCCATTAAAAACCTTTTCCAAAGAACTTGCACCAATTTTGACTAAAATATTCTACTAATCCTACAAATCTGGTATATTTCCCTCGTGCTGGAAGTTGGCAAATGTCCAGCCCGTCCCCAAAAAGGGACCAAAATCCGATATCTCAAATTATAGGCGATAGCTTTACTATTCGTCCTATCCAAAGTCTATGAGCATTATATTAATACACGTATTTCAAAATTTCTGGAAGAAAATCATTTAATATCCGACAGCCAATACGGCTTTCGAAACAAAAGATCGACTACCGATCTGTTAAACTATGTAGCGCATTGTTGGAACAGCATACTTGATAAAGGTGGTGAAACATACGTTATCGCTTTAGACATCTCCAAGGCATTCGATCGAGTCTTGCATGCCAACTTAATCAACAAGCTCGTTGCGTACGGTTTTCATCCTAATGTTGTGAAGCTGGTTCAAAATTTTCTATCCAACCGAAACATTTCGGTAACCTTAGACGGATTTTCTTCTGAGTCTAAACTAATTAACGCTGGTGTACCCCAAGGCTCAGTATTGTCCCCAACCCCTTTTTTTGATTTATATCAACGAATTGTTGAAAACACCAGTAACCCAATAAATAGTTTTGCAGATGATAGTACTCTGCACAAGTCGTTCGAGCCCCTTTCTTCAAAAGGTAAAATGCACGAACGAATTAATCCTGCCCGGAGAGACGCTGCCATAAACGAGAACAAAGACTTGAATAAAGTCGCCGACTGGGGTGACCAAAACCTTGTCAATTTCAACTCTACCAAAACACAGCTGTTGATTGTTTCCAGATTAAAGACCGAGTTCCCCAAAGATATTTTATTTAGTATGTGTGATGAACCAATAGGTGAATGTAAAAACATTCGTTTATTGGGTGTTACAGTTTCAAATGACCTACTCTGGAACGATCATGTAATGGCGATGGCAAAAAGCGCGTCTAAAAAACTCGGCCTCCTCAATAGATGCAAAAAATTTTTCACTCCATACCAATTGCTCCATGCTTATAAGTCCTATATTCGTCCCTGTATGGAGTACTGCTGTCAAGTTTGGGTTGCTGCCTCTGTTTCCATCTTGGCTCTCTTGGACTGTGTTCAAAAGCGAGCTACACAAATTGTGGGTGATCGAACTTTGACATCAAAACTTGATTCCCTACAACATCGTCGTACTGTTGCTGACCTCGTTGTTTTTTACAAATATCGTCATCAGCAGTGCTCAGATGAAATCAGCGGCATCATACCTCCAACTTATTCTTACCCCCATTCCAATCGGCAATCGGCTGCCGCAACCGGTGAAACGGTAAAGATCCCGCGCTGTCATACTGGCAGATAGCAGAGAGACTTCTTTGTCCGAACTGCGTACAAATGGAATAGTTTGCCGGAACACTTAGTCTCAGGTGGCTTCAACCAACAGATGTTTAAAAAAAGCGTTAATCTACACCTTAGAACGCCAGTTGTTGTGGGACCTAGGTCTTAAAAGGTATTTATGTGTTGTTGTGACACATATTCTAAACCCTATTACACAACACATTTTATTAAAAAAAAAAATATTCATAAAATAACACAAATTATGCAAACTTAAATATAACGGTGCTATGCGCAATCAACTATTCCAGGGCAACTGAAAATTCAGATTACAATGTTAATAATTCTGGTGTAAATAATTCAGGTGTACTAATTTCTTTTTCATAATATATATTGTAATGTGCCTAGGGCCTACGAAAGTTTTAAGACAGCTCTGTATATGCAATGTAGTACTAGTAGACAATATCATTAATAAAACCTCCATGGCATTACAGTATATTTATGGAGAATTTAGAAATATGTTAAACAAATGAGTCTTGATTTTATTTTTAAATAATGAGATTCGTTGTTCTAATTTAATATCAGTATTCAAATTATTAAACAATATTAGGCCCCGACAGAGAATATTATTAAATCCAAGATTAGTTCTGTAAGTTTCAACAAAAAAATTAAGATTGCCTCTTGTTGGATATTCATGAATATCGTTCACCAGTATTATACGTTGGTTATGTTTGAGCATGCCTTGCTTTATTTTAAAAACTAGAAGAAGGAGCTCATATTCGTGAATCACTGTAATTGGCAGCTTATCAATACCGTACAATTGCTTAGTTGGGTGAAATTTAGGCAGTCTATACATGGTCTTAAATATTTTGTTTTGAATAATTTGCAGTTGTTTCAGTTTTGTAGCACCAGCACAGTTCCAAACTGGATTCAAATACAACAATCTAGGGTAAATATATGCAAAATACATTGACCATAAAACATTTTTACTAACAATATTTCGTGTTCGGAGAGGTATTTTTTATAATGGTGTCTATTTTTTATAATTGTGTATAAATATATGGAGAGAGATATTTTTTATAATGGTGTCAATTTGCCAGTTAAGCTTAGAGTCTATTTGAAGACCCCAGTACTTAACAGACGATACTCGTTTGATAAAATTATTCAAAATTTGAATTTCATTAGGCAACTCTGAAGTGTTTTGTTTGTCAAATATGATGAAATTTGTTTTATCAAAATTCATAGACAGCAGATTGTGAGAAAACCAAAAATGAAGTTTTAGAAGATCATTTCGAACGTGCTCTAATATATTTGATAATGATTTTCCAGTATACACAATTGCAATATCATCTGCATATATCCCGACTAGCATTATGTAAGGGCTCAGATCTGGACCGGATACGGCTTTCCTTTTTTTTTTTTTTTTTTTATTCAAAGTTAGGCATGTTTAGTGTTAATTATAATAAATTATAAATTAACGTCTCTGAATATCCGAAGATACCATGCCAACTAGGGATAAGAATGGAATGCAAATTAGGATTCTCTGAGAAATTTATGAACGTTAACTTTAAAGCCTTGAGGATTAAATTCATCTGGGAAAACCCAGGAAGATAAGGCATTCCAAAGATGAGAGACTCTGTTGAAAAAGTCACGTTGGAAAGCTACAGTTCTACACCTAATTATTTGAACTGTAAAGGGATGCGCTGCTACGTTTGCTCTGGTGTGACGCGAAAGGTTTGCTGATTTAGGTAAAATCGATTTGATCTCTTCAGAAGCTCGTTCATCCATAATATATTTATAAAATATAGTCAAATCAGCAACATTTCTTCTGTGCTGCAAGGAATCAAGACCGTTAGTAAGACTTGGGTTACCAATGAGTTTAATAGCTCTACGCTGTACAGAATCAAGGCAGTTGAGACTACTCAAGTAAGCTCCACCCCATATGTGAGAACAGTATTCCATGCAGGGACGTATAAAAGATTTATAAACTAAAAGAAGTTGTTCGCTATCGAAAAACTTACGACATCGCCCAAAAAAACCTAACTTTTGAACAGCATTCTTAGCCAGATTAAAAATATGAGAATTTCACTTCATATTATTTTCAATCTCAACTCCTAGAAGTCTGACAGACTCATTTTCTAAAAGATTTTTGGGGCCAAACGTTAATGGAAAAGGATTGGGTGTCGTTATCCTAGAAAAATGACAAACCTGTGTTTTGCTTGTATTGAATTCAACACTGTTAGCAATACCCCAATCCATAATTGTTTTAAGATCAGTGTTAAGGGAATCTATCAATTTTGACCTACACTCACTAAGCGCTAAGGGTGTATATAATTTAGGTGCTTCATGAGACGCATGAAGCGTGCTGTCATCAGCAAAACTATGTATAGGATGAACCGTTGAGTCCAACAAATCATTAATATAGATAAGAAAAAGAGTTGGTGACAAAGCGGAACCCTGAGGAACTCCTGCATTAGTTGAAAAAGTATTCGATGATACACCGTCAACATTGACCCGAAATTTTCGATCAGATATAAAGCTCTGTGTCCAAGATATAAGCTGCTCGTCTAAACCATAGGATCTCAATTTGCATATAAGGCTGTTATGCCAAACTTTGTCAAATGCCTTGGGAATATCAAGAGCAACACCGAATGTTTCTCCAAAGTTTTCAAGCGACTTGTTCCAGATATGAGTGACAAAAGACAGCAAATCTCCCGTCGCTCTTCCTTTTCGAAATCCATATTGTCTCTCATTAATTAATTTGGAAGACTCTAAGAAGCTCATTAAATTAAAATTGACATATTTCTCAAAAATTTTAGCAACTACCGATAAAATTGAAATGGGTCTGTAATTCGTAGGATCAGTCTTACTG
Organism: Diogma glabrata; assembly: GCA_963693315.1. Lineage (NCBI taxonomy): Eukaryota > Metazoa > Arthropoda > Insecta > Diptera > Cylindrotomidae > Diogma > Diogma glabrata. The sequence goes on along the minus strand of OY856189.1, from coordinate 9,055,290 downwards.
CCCTTTTTTGAAACTGGCTGTACACTAGCCATTTTCCAAATTTCAGGAAAAATTCCTTTCTTATATGACAAATAGAAGATTTTAGTGAGGATTGGTGCTAGCTCCCTAGCAAATGTTTTAAGTATAATCGGAGGAATAAAATCAGGGCCTGTTGCCTTGTTAGTATTGATTTTCAAAAGCATTTTTCGAACAATGTTTTTCCGAAAAATTATCCGCCTCATTTTATAAGAAACATTAGAAATACTACTGATAGGGACCGTATCAGGCACACTGAACAGGTCCTGATCAGTAATGTAACGCCTCAAACTATCCAAACCGGATCAGGCAGCCCTACTAGAACCGTACCATGACCCCATTTAAAATAGGGAATTTGCTCCTACATTCATTACAAAAAATAAAAAATTTACTATTATATACAACAGAAAAAAAATGTTTATAATAATATTCTAACTTTATACTTCCTATATGTATTCATAACCCAGAGAAGCGATAACTAAAGTATATGTAAAATCTCGCAAGCTATGTATATCTAATAATAATACTCTAGTGAATTTTAACCAAATGAAATTTATTAAAATGAAATAGGCTCAAATCAGGACAAATAGGGCATACCTTATTTGAAAAATCAGATATGATTCGGATCCGGTGCTGGTCCGGCATTTACTACTAGGGATGAGATAGGTCTTCGAAATCCGGGCAGAACAAATACGGCACACCCTAGTAGTGAAATCAGGTATGATTTATGATAGGGACCGGAGACAAATGCCCTATTAGGATTTATCTTATTACACCCTGATCCGGCCCGGATCTAAATAGGGCGTACCTGAAGAAATTGCTAGTCGGGTAGTTGCATTTGACCATGTATTACTTCGGTCTGAAAGACCTAAGTATTACATTCATGAGCTCAAAGTGAAATTCCTACCCCCACTTTTTTTGACATTTCTCGACGTTTTAGGACCTACTGATTCTAAAAAAGCAAAAAAAAAATGTATGTCTGTCTGTAGGCCGGCCGGCCGTCATTACCTACGTTGCAGGGAAAACGGCTGGAGGGATTTCAAAAAATTTTTTTTTTCTAAAAATAGGTATTCACAAGGGACAGGTCCGAAAGGCCGCTGTGTTCGATAACTGTATCGGAAGTGTGTCAAAAAAATCGTTATGTGTGTCAAAAATAGCAAATTTTCGTATTTTTGGCTTAAAAAACGTTCATTTTAAGTGATTACGAGTAGGAACATTAAATTTGGAGAAATCTTGATGGTCGGGATTGGTATGTGAGATCAAAAACTAGATTATTGCATCATAAGTTTGTCAAAAAAATGTTGTCAAGTGTGTCAAAAGAAAGATTTTTATTTATTTTTTTACTTAATTTTTTGGAAAAAATTAAATTATTATTGAGAATTATGGCATTATAAGTTTGTCAAAAATATGTTGTCAAGTGTGTCAAAAGAAAGATTTTTATTTATTTTTTTACCCAACTTTTTGGAAAAAAATAAAATTGTTTGTTTAAAATGAAATTTTATTATTATTATTAAGAATTATGACATTATAAGTTTGTCAAAAATGTTGTCAAGTGTGTCAAAAGATAGGTTTTTATTTATTTTTTACCCAATTTTCTTAGAAAAAAATAAAATTAATAGTTTGTATGACATGATATTTTATTATTATTATAGAGAATTATGGCATTATAAGTTTGTCAAAAAAATAATGTCAAGTGTGTCAAAAAATGATTTCATTTATTTTTTTAGCCAATTTTTTGGAAAAAAATATAGCTGTTTTTATGACGTAAATGTAATTTAAAATGAAATTGGACATGGAAATTTTTGAATTTGTTATAGTTTTTGAAATATTTTTGGAATTTTGAAAAAGTTTTTATTTTTGATTTTGTAATAATTTTTGCAATATTTTTAGAATTTCGGCAAAAGTTTTAATTTTGGATTTTGTAAGAATTTTTGGATTATTTTTGGAATTTGGAAAAATTTAAAATTTTTGATTTCATTATAATTTTTGGAATTTTGAAAAAATTTTCAATTTTTGATTTTGTAATAATTTTTGCAATATTTTTAGAACTTTGGAAAAAGTTTGAATTTTTAAGAATTTTTTAAATATTATTGAAATTTGGAAAATATTTAAATATTTGATTTTATTCTAATTTTTGGAATATTTTTGGAATTTTGAAAAAGTTTGATTATATTTAATTTAACAACATTTTTGGAATTTTGATTATAATTTTCCGGCAACGTATTGATGTTTTTTTTTTTTTTTTTTTTTTTAATAAAAAGTGTTGTGTAGTAGGAATTACAAAATGTGTCACAACAACACATAGATACCTTTTAAGACGTAGGTCCCACAACAACATGCGTCTTGAGGTATAGGTGGACGCTTTTTTTAAATCTTTGTGGATTGAAGGCACTCGAGACTATTGATTCGGGCAAAGCATTCCATGTGTATGATGTACGCACAAAGAAATCTCTTTGCATTATATTACTATGACAGTGAGTAATCTCGACAGTTCGACCGCCCGCACAAACCCATTGACGTGTAAAACGGGGAAAAACATATGTCTGAGGCATTATGGACCTGATTTCATCCGAGCACTGCTGGTGACGATATTTATAAAAAACAACGAGATCAGCAACAGTGCGACGATGTTGCAGGGAATCAAGACCTAATGTTAAATCTCGATCACCAGCAATTCGTATAGCTCGCTTTTGAACAGAGTCCAAAAGAGCCAGGATAGAAACAGATGCAGCGCCCCAAACTTGACAACAATACTCCATACAGGGACGAATATAGGACTTATAAATGTGGAGTAATTGATGCGAAGTAAAATATTTTTTACATCTATTGAGGAGGCCGAGTTTTCTTAACGCGCTCTTTGCCATGGCCATTATATGATCGTTCCAGAGTAAGTCATTGGATATTGTGACTCCCAATAAACGAATGCTTTTACATTCGTCTATTTGGTCGTCACACATATTAATTGAAATATCGTTGGGAAACTCGGTCTTTGATCTGGAAACAATCAATAGCTGTGTTTTGGTGGAATTAAAATTGACCAAATTTTTGTCACCCCAATCGGCGACTTTTTTTAGGTCCTCGTTTACATTTATGGCAGCGTCTCTCCGGACGGGGTAATAATGTTTGGTGTTCGTTTTGTAATAAATTTTTAAACAGAGATAAAAAATACTTGTTCTTTAACAAAGAGTTATGTTTGATATACCTCGCTGCCCAAAATTAAAAACCATGTCCTCATAAAAGCTTTTTGCCGAAAACTATATCAAAATCCTTAACCCAGACCGAAGTCTTGATATCTCAGAGCTGTGAGATTTCAGCCCCTCCAAATTTTTCAAAATAAAAATATCATGATTGAAAATGTTAAATAACACCGGTCCCAGAATAGAGCCTGTGGCACACCTTTTTTAACTGTTCTTAAAATACTTTTAGAGGTATTTATATAAACATACTGTTTGCGATTGTTCAAATATGATTTGAACAAGTTTAGGGAGAGAATATCAAAACCCAGTGATTTCCATTTTTCTAAGTGTATTCGATGATCGACTGTATCAAAAGCTTTTCGCAAATCAATAAAGACAGCTAAATCATGGTCACCATTATCAATTCCTTTACGGATAATTGAAATTAGTTGAGTAGCTGCTGCTAGGGTGTTCGAGGACTTAGCAAAGCCAAATTGGTTCTTGTGTATAACACTGAACTTTAACAAAAAGTCCCGTACGCGCAAAAATATTAATTTTTCAAGAACCTTGGCAAGGACTAATAAGACTGAAATTGGACGGTAGTTAGAGCAGAGTAGTTTATTAGCCAAATAAAGATTTATAAACTGGTGAGACCTTCGCAATTTTGAGTGAATCTGGAAATACTCCAGTTCTAATATAATTATTAAAAAAAAAACATAACAGTATTGCAAAATAATTTATGAAGTTTTTTAAGAACCGCACTGATATTCCGTCATGGCCATTAGTGGAATTTCCATTTAAACAACGAACAGTTTCTTTTAATTCTTCACTGTTAGTAGATTCCAAACTAAATTCCTAAGGAAAATCATAATTCAAATAGACTTTAAAGTTGTCAGTTTCATTAGGTTTTTGTACTAAGTCATTACAAGCATTTACAAAATAATGATTAAATTTATTTTCAATAATTTTGCTGTCAGTACGTCAGTACCCTTGTAAAAAAAATGAAAGAAAACGATAGAAACCGATAGACCGTTGTTTATCGTTTCCTATGCGGTTTTTGAATGAGAATTAATGGGTTGGAATCTTTTTTTCCCGTAGAAACGGATGCGGACTCTAACGTTTTGCCTTTTGTAGCGGATACAATTTCTATCGTTTTTAGGTGTTTCTTATCGTTATTTTCTGATAGAAATGAAAATCTAGTGAAAAAATAGAACCGTTTTCTATCGTTTCCTATGCGGTTTTGAATGAGAATGAATGGGGCTGTATCGTTTTTTTCCGATAGAATGTTTGTATAGCTTTAATCGTTTCCTATCGTTTTTTGGTAGATTATCTGAATCGTTTTCAATGGGATATTTCACATTATTTTATTCTCTGTTAATTTCTATCCGTTTTGATCGTTTCTTATCGTAAAAGCCGAATTTAGTGCAATATCCTATCGTTTTGAATCGTTTTCAATGGGTTTTTTCACATTATTTTTTTTGTTTATTCCTATCCGTTTTAATCGTTTCTTATCGTAAAAGGCGAGATTAGTGCAATATCCGTTTTGAATCGTTTTCAATGGATTTTTTCACATTATTTTTTTTTTGTTTACTCGTATCCGTTTTAATCGTTTCTTTTCGTAAAAGCCGAATTTTAGTGCAATATCCTATCGTTTTGGATCGTTTTCAATGGATTTTTTCACTTTATTTTTTTATTGTTTATTTCTATCCGTTTTAATCGTTTCTTATCGTAAAAACCGAGTTTTAGTGCAATATTCTATCGTTTTGAATCGTTTTCAATGGGTTTTTTCACATTATTTTTTTTTCCTGTTTAGAAATTTATTACAAAACTAACACGAAACATCAATACGTTGCCGGAAAATCATAACAGATAGTAAATTAATATAATTTAGTGAAAAGATGATGGGTAGCGGAATCCGAAATTCGACGTCCACGCCGTGCCGCCTGGGTAATGCTGAGAGAATTAGGTTGGTGTATTGGAGACAAACAGAGTAAAAACTGCTTAGTCAATGACGCTACATTACGGGGAATTGGCGCCTTAAAACAAATGCGACTCAAGCGTCTGGTCTTCATGTCAGGGGCGGCTTGGAGCGGGCGTCTGTCTCGGATTAAGCGGCTCGCTATATAAACATGTAAAAAGGTTGTTTCTGGTAACCTTAAGATGCAGAACGAACCCATTCACGACAATTCGGGTTGGGGCTAGGGTTAATACCCTAACCCCGGAAAAACTTTGGTAAATTTGGAAATCAGAAAGAGAATAACAGACCTGGATTTCAAAATAGAATTTTACCTGGACGTGAAAAACGACCAGGCTACCGAATCGGAACGTGAAACGTGCACAGCTTCAGCGCTCCTAATGCTCTTATAGAAACAGAGGTTGAAAGGCATGGGATGGATATCATTGCTCTGCAAGAAATTAGACAGCTGATAATCGGAAAACAAGATTTGGATAGTCACTCTATATACTGTAGTGGTCATTTGGAACTGACTTTCTTGTTGGTGCACGCATACAAGAAGCCGTGATGAAATTCATCCCGGTCAGTGAGAGGATCTGCTACCTACGTGTACGTAGTACATATAACAATATTTCTCTTATTGCCGTGCATGCACCTACTGAAGCTAAGACCGTTGACAAAAAGGATACTTTCTAGATAGCACTGGAAGAGGTTATGAAACAAACATCAACACGTGACATTATGGTTCTTGGTGACATTGGGCAGGTTGAAAGAGATATCTCTTATAGAAATGTGGTGGGTCCCAACAGCCTGAATTTGAATTCGAATGACAATGGTGTTAGAATAACTGAGTTTGCATGATCAAATAATTTGAGAATTGCCAGTACGTTCTTTCCGCATCGATCGATTCATAAGCAGACTTGAGTCTCACCGAATGGAAACACTCAAAATCAAATTGATCACGTGCTTATAACAGCACGTTTCTTTTCGAGCGTTCTGGATGTGCAATCCTTTAGAGGTGCATACATTGGAAGTAACCATTTCCTTGTATGTGCTACGATAAGGTTTCACTTCCCAAATCCAGGCATTCCAAAATTCAATCAACGGAAACGTTTTAACATCTAATCATTAAAGAATGCTGAAACGGAAGAGAGATATCAAATCCATATTGCCGAAACATTGGAGAAATGAGAACCCATTAATGGAGACACCGATAAGTCATGGTATTTGCTCAAAGATGCTGTTTTATGCGCTGCTGAGGGAATAATTGGACTACCACAGAACCACTCCGAGAAGCCATGGATGGATCAAGCATGCCTTGACGCTATAAAAGAGATTGCTAAATATAAAAGAGATTGCAATCTGAAGTGTCTACAAGGACGTAACACCAGGCCCACGAAGGAGAACTATAAACTGGACGAACGAAGAGAGAATGGTGTAAAAGACAGTGTGAGGAGATTGAAAGCTTCAATAAGGAACATCAATCGCGTAACTTGTTTCAACAGGTCAAAACCTTAAAGAAGGGCCCTCAAACTAGATCGGCTACTATTCCAAACGAAGATGGAGAGCTACAAGTAGACCTTAAAAATATTTTAGATACTTGGGTCGCTTATTTTGAGAAGAATCTTCTCAACTTAAGTGACCAGCAACAAGTCGGGTGACGAGCAAAGCTTATTCGTGTGTCAAAGGTACATGTAGACGAACCAACCAAAGAGGAATTCGATGCGGAGCTGTCAAAATTAAAACGAAATAAAGCACCTGGTATCGACGATATAACATCCGAAATGATTGTACATGGTGGCGAAAGTCTATCCTTAAGATTGTTTGAACTTGTTCAAATGATCTGGAGGACTGAAACCATGCCACAGGACTAGAACACAGCTATGCTGATACCAATCCATAAAAAGGGTAATCGCCTATAATGTGCAAGCTACAGAGGAATCGCTCTCCTCCAGTGGCGTACGCAGGATTGAGCTATGGGGGGGGGGTTTAGATAAAAAATTTAATTTGAGTTCCGTTTTTATACGGAACACTACTGTTGAGACTACGATGTGTATTCTGTAGTGTATTGTATTAAAATCGGTTATCTCATAAAGTATAAATCCTATGGCCCTGAAATTTAAAATGCGTATAATTCTAACCTGCTGACCCTGAAGATGACAGATACAAAAAATGGTTTCCGTTTGTTTTACGGGGTGCAATGTAAGGTCTTTAAAAAATACTTTTTTTACCGCGTCAAGTAGGGTATTGTATGAAAGGGCTTGAGAGGGGATTCAGTATTTCTTAAAAATGTATTTTATAATTTTTACTGTACAGTTTTTTGAATAAAATTGAATAATAGCATTTTTTCATGTTTTCTTTCCCCACTTAGTTCCAAACCTATTTAATAAAACAACTTCAAAAGCCTTAGGAAATATAGAAAAAGTGGCATCTTTTGAACGAAAAATATAGCGAAGTGTAAAATACTCATAATTGTATTTATTAAGCGGGTGGAAATAAGAAGGGGGAAAACACAATTTAAACCCAGCCATGTGAGATATCATATGAACGAGCACTTAATTCAAGAAACATTGTAATTATTTTTAGAATTTTGCAGTGCACAGTTTTTTGAATTATTGTCAAACAAGTGCAACAAAAAGTTGGAACCACCCTTTGGGTTTCGAGATTAATTGACAGAAAAATTTCGAAATTAATTGACAGAACGAAAACTATAGCGAAGTGTCACTTAATTATTTTTCTGAGGGGGTGAGATTTTAAGGGGGTGAGATTTTGAGGGGGTGAGATTTTGAGGGGTGAGATTGGAAAAGGGTGAAACAAATCTTTTTTGACCCTAACAAGTGGAAAGAGCGAATGTAAGAGCACTTAATTTAAGAAACGTTGTAATATTATTTTAAATGTTACGGTGCGCAGGTTTTGATTCATTGTCAAAAAAGTGCAACTGAAAGTTGGTCCCCCTCCTGCCTACGTTTCGACGTTGATTGACAGAAAAATTTGAAAAAACAGACAGTGATAGGAAATTTGATAAACCCTGATCTAAAACTATAGCAAAGTGTCACATAATTATTTTTCTGTATTTTGAGGGAGTGAGATTGAGGAAGAGTGAAAAAAAATCATTTTTAATTCTAACAAAAAGGAGTGTCATAGGAAAGAGCACTTAATTTAAGAAACATTGTAAGTTTTTTTTAAATTTTGCGGTGCACAGCTTTTGAATTATCGTCAATTATTATTGAATTGTTATTTGAATTAATAATGTATATGTTCCAATTTAAACCATTTACAAGTTGGTGTAATTGCATCTCCTTAGTTACCTTAAACTGCTATTGCTAATATTTAACGAGATTTAATATTTTCTGTTTAATTTGGATCAGTTTTCAATTGACATTGCTATTGACATTTACGAGGAAAATATCATTTTTATCACATAAAATATTTTTTATCAAATTATTTTTTAGCAACCCCCCCTTGCGTACGCCACTGCTCTCCTCTGCACAGCATATAAGATATTTCCTAATTTTTGCTATCAAAAATTAATCCTTTTGCTGAACAACTGTTTGGAGAATATCAGTGTGACTTCCGGCGGTGCCGAGGTACCACCGATGCACTTTTCTCGAAAAGGATGATTTTTGGAAAAGTGTCGAGAGTTCAACATACCTGTGCACCAACTCTTCATTGATTTCAGGCAGGCCTACGACTCTCTCGAACGAGAGACTCTATGGTCTGCTCCGGTGTCAATGGGAATTCCTGGTAAACTGGTATCACTATGCAAAATGACAGTACAGAACTCTCAATGCTGTGTACGAGTACAGAACGAAATATCAAAGTTTTTTAAAGTCGACTCCGGTTTAAGACAAGGTGATGCTATCTCTCCTATACTTTTTAATCTAGCCTTGGAATATGTGTCCCATCAAAAGAAACTACCTACTAACAACAATATCTTGTCAATAAATTCAGTACAGATGATCGCTTACGCTGATGATGTTGTCACACTCGGCCGAAGCGAAGCTGTTATGAGAGAGACTTTCAAGTCACTTGAGAGTGGTGCTAGGAAAATTGGTCTGCAAATTAACTAAAATAAAACCAAACATATGAATGTTTCAAAAGAGGCTGAGAAGATTTGATGTGCGGCGATGAACGAATTGAGGAAGTTGAATCTTTTAAATATTTGGGATCAATGCTTGACTCAAACAACAGCATACTTACAGATATAAAAGCTCGAATTGCTGCAGGTAATCGGACTTTCTACTCAATGAAGCCTCTCCTTGAATCACCGTATGTATCAACTAACACCAAGCTCAAATTATACAAGACATTGATTAGACCGGTTGTGATGTATGGGTCACCCTTACACAAAATGACGAATCTCGTTTATCTGTATTTGAGCGTAAGATCCTACGCTACATTTTTGGTCCACTTAAGACAGACGATGGAGAGTATAGAACCCGATATAACTTTGAGATCAGAGACCTTCTTGAGGGTCCTGATATAATAGGATTGCTTGGTTTGGACATATTATAAGAGCCGATTCATAGACTGGAATGATTAGAAAAATGTACGTTAGTACCCCAGGGTGTGGGCGACCGCCACGTAGACCACGACTACAATGGGAGACCGACGTAATAAACAACCTTAAAAAAATCGGCTGCCACAACCTTGCCAAAATCGGCTGTTCTATTGGCCCTGATTCGGAGCCAGATGTTTTATTTTGCCACTTTGGGTGGCTTGGACCTAATGAACGTTAAAATAAGTTAAGATACACGGAATGACAGTTGCCTCCAACACGAATCGCTAAATTTAGGAATCTCTTACCGTTATTAGAAGTTTACTCTAACATTTTATGCAAAAATGATTATGAAAATAAAGAATGAATATAATACTAATTGTAATAAACTAAAAGAACTAACTTGTATAAATTTTGTTTATAGAATAATGATCAGCCTTATCTTCTACTTCAATGGTTTTCTCTAAATGTTTCCATTCCTCTGAAACTCTTTATACAGCTTAACTCCAATTTAATTAGAAATAATTTGTGCGTAGATTTTTCAACGTTAATTGCTTTTAGTAAGTTAAACTTAATATATAGCTTAACTTCAATTTGATTAGAAATAATTTTATGCGTAGATTTTATTACATTTATTGCTTTTAGTAAGTTTAGCTTAATATACAGCTTAACTTCAATTTGATTGGAAATAATTTTTTTTCACAGTTCAGGTTTTAGGAGGCCCTGGTAACTCAACAATTTTCAAAATTATATTTTATTTTAAATAAACTTAGCAAAATGAGAAAATTATTTCTCTTCACAATTTAAAAAAACAGATTTTAATTCTATTTCTGTTAGAAGTTAAACATCGAATGAATATCAAAAAATGTGTTTTTTTCTGACACTTCATATTTTAAGCAAAAAAAATGAATCAGCGTTGAGCAACAATATCAGTTCGTTAAAACACATAAATAATGTGTTCTTTTATCTATTTGTTGTGATATTTGAATTTGAAGCTGTTCGTTATAATTTGAAAACTTTTAAATTGTTATGATTGTAAAAATGAAATGGTATGATGGAAATATATTTTGATTGAATGGAAAAAAGAATAGAAATTGGTTTTAATATTATTTATGAGAATTTTCGACGTTACAAGCTTTTCGAGAAAATATTACAAAGTCACAAATTCATATTTCTTTCGAAATTCAAAAAACATTGTAAAAATTAAATAAAATCAAACTTTTTCCAAAATTCTAGAAATAATCCGAAAATTATTGCAAAACCAAAGACTAGATTCAAAAATTCTGAAAATATTGCAAAAATTAGAACAAAAACAAAACTTGAAACTTTCTTCAAAATTCCAAAATTATTCCAAAAATTAGAATAAAATCAAATATTTAAACTTTTTCTAAATTCTAGTAATATTCTAAAAATTCTTAAATATTCAAAATTTTTCCAAAATTCTTAAAATATTCCAAAAATTCTTACAAAATCAAAGACTGAAACTTTTTTCAAAATTCCAAAAATATTTCAAAAACTATAACAAATTCGAAAATTTCCATGTCACATTTACGTCATACAAAGTACAAACAGCTAAATTTTTTTTCAAAAAATTGGCTCAAAAAGTAAATGAAAATCATTTTTTTTACATACTTGACAATATTTTGTTGACAAACTTACTTTTACTATTCTTTTTGACAAACTTACTTACAAACAAACTTTTGACAAACGATAGAAAACGTTTAAAAACTTGTTTAGTTTTACCAAAAAATTTCAATCAAAAACTTCAGATTCAGAACGATTCAAAAACTTTAGATTTAGAACGATTAACAACGACAGAAATTCTATCGTAAAAAACCCATTGAAACCAAATCTGAAATATCCCATAGGTGACGATAGATTCGGATTGGTTTGTTTTTCTTTAAAACATTTCAATCGTAAATTTCAGATTCAAACCGATAGGAATCTGATGGCGGAAAAATACGAAATTACATATGGAATGTACGAGAGAAAACGTTTAAAAACTTGTATAGTTTTACCAAAAAATTTCAGTCAAAAACTTCAGACTCAGAACGATTTATAACAACGAAGAAATTCTTTCGTAAAAAAGCCATTGAATCCAAATCTGAAATATCCCATAGGTTACGGTAGACTACGATTGGTTTGTTTTTCTTGAAAAATTTTCATTCGTAAATTTCAGATTCAAACCGATAGGAATCTGAAGGCGGAAAAATACGATAGGTTACGATTGGTGCTACATATGGAATGTACGATAAAAAACTATTCAAAACTTGTCCAGTTTTACCAAAAAATTTCAAGTCGTGATCTTCAGATTTAAAACGATTAACTACGATAGAAATTCCATCGTAAAAAAACCATTGAAACCGAAAAGTAAAAAATCCTATAGATAACGATAGATTACGATTGGTTGATTTCTCCTGAAAACATCTCAATCGTAAATTTCAGATTCAGCCCAATAGAACTCTAACGACGGGAAAATACGATAAGTTACGATTGGTGCTTTATATGTAATGTCAGATAGAAAACGAAACAAAACTTTTTCAATTTCACCAAAAAAAATTCAAAACGATTAACTACGATAGAAATTCTATCGTAGAAAAACCATTGAAACCGAAAACTGAAAAATCCTATAGGTTACGATAGATTACGGTGCGTTTTCTATCTGACAGATATAAGCCGTGTTCAATATGACTGAAGCAACTGATACAACTGAAAAATTGAATGCAATTGTTGTTGTTTTTTCAGTTGTTTCAGTCAAATCGAACGCACCTATAGTCTATGCGTTTAAAACGATTAAATCCGATAGAAACGGATAGCAAACGATAGAAAACTATTCGTTTTCAATAGTTTTCTATCGATTTCTTTAGATTTTTTTTACAAGGGATTGAAAAAATTTCAATACCTTTACATACCTTTAAGGTACCAGATTTCAATTTCATAGAAGAGCATTTAAGAAGCAAAGTTTTCGTTTTTGCAGCTTCTTTATTATTCATAAGATTATACTTGGTGTTTGGTTCACTTAGATTTATATTAATTTTTTCGGCAATCTTTTTTATAAAACCTTGAATGTCTTTATCTGTTGCAGAAAACGGAATATTAGGAAGAACTAAATTGTTTTGTAATTTTTCTTGTTTTAAGAAGTTTAATTCACTTTATAAATTGTCCACTTGTTTTTTTAGGATTTTTGTATTTTCACATAATATTTTAACAAGATTATTTAACTCTTCGTTTTCCTTTAGCAGTTTTGCGTTTGCCAAAGTTGAATTTCTTGGGCTTTTCTTATTTCTTTCAGTTAATTTAGTACATTTTTGATATCATCGCCCGACATTTTGAAAACATTAAATATTGAGTTTTAAGTAAAATAAATTTTTATTAAATAGCAAACGCTCTATTTGAAATTATTTTTAACACAAATAAATATGTTTTAATATATAAAAATAGATAATTTATTAGTTTCAATTAACACTTTATCGCGGTGAAAATATAAAATTTTATTAAACAATTTTGAGCTAGAGCAGAAAATTAGTAAATCGATCGATTCGACGATCGAAAAAGAATTATCGAATTATTTCGAGATTATTGAACTGATTTTATAGCAATAACTAAAATAGGCACAACAGACAAATCGTTTTTCAAGCGTTAAAAATATTTTATAAATTGCACTAAATTTTTATTGATGCAACAAAATTAATTCAAGAAAATTCATATTTTACAAAACGTGAACATATTTTATCAGTGATTAAACAACTTCCCATACATGGAAGGAGGCAACCATGGAGACTGTTTTTTATGCAATCTTCATATTCAAGAGCTGAAGAGTTTTCTTGAAAAAAGCCAATAGCTTTAAATGGCCTACTTTGCAGAAATCTTCTTTTCTTAGATATCTTGATCCTAACATGCCATTCCAGAGCCCTGAGAGAGTCAAACATTCTCCCGCAATGTGGAGGACTATTTCATCCTCTTCAAGACAAAACGATATTCACATGATGGTGACCTGTTAGTAGTTCCTTCATTGGGCGTTACTTTCGTAACCTTTTGATATACTTAAACTTCCTCCACAAAACGGATAAAAATCTGACATTCGTTTTAATATTTACAGGCTACCTAAACAAACATAATAAAACTAAACTTACACTATACAGAACATCAGTCCATCCTTCTAATGTAACACACTGAAATACTGTTAACATTGCCAATCCAAAGTTATCAAAATTTGTTATTCCATTGTTTGGTCCAACCCAATAGTATCGACATACCATTTGTAATTCTTCGCACGTATATCCTCCATCACCACAGGGATGAGGGTCGTCCATTATTTGACCTTTAATTATAGTATTTAATAAATTGTTTTTTATTGTTATATTTAACGTATATTATTTGTTTTGTTACCATTATCCGTTACATTTTCAAAACATGATTTGTGCAGTTTACCCGAAAATAATTCTAAACCTATTATTGCATAGATAATAATAACAAATAATACCAATAGAGCAATATGCAGTAAAGGCACCATGGCACGTAAAATTGAATTCAAAACTACTTGAAGACCTATATCATAAAAAATGCAAGAAAAATATTACTCGTCTAACACGAGACAAAAATAATTGTTTAGAATTTACTTGGCACACCAGAAACGAGCCTTAAAGGTCTTAATACTCTAAATGCACGTAAGGCTTTAACATCGAAGCCTTCTCTCATTATATTTGAAAGCACTGTACTTATCATACCAATAACGACAATAAAAAAATCTAATAAATTCCAACCGTTACGTAAGTATGCTCCCGGATGCATTAGAAATCCGTATGCAATTACTTTCATAACACATTCTGCCGTAAATATAACTAAAAAAATGTATTCAATTTTTTCCTGGAAACAAGATAAAAAAAAGAGAAATTAAACGGTTACAAAGTATAAATTATTGCGCTTACCAAATATGCATTTGTTTGATTTGAATCACTGTATGGGTATGGAGTGTAAACAGCTAAGGCCACGCAGTTAGCAAAGATCGTCAGTAAAATTAAATATTCAAACGGTCTGGATATAAATTTCAAAAATAAAAAACGATTTATAAAAATTTTTGTTATCATAATAATAATAATAATAAATATTACTTCCATTCAACAACATCGATGCACATTTTTCTAATTGGATTTTTTAACGATAAACAGAATAGAGCACGTGTCGGACGATCAGGTGGCGGTTTACCACCACGTCGTATTGGTCGTTTTGGTGCTTGCTGTTGCTGTTGTGCATTGCCACCAATACCACTACCCCCACCAATCACGCTTGGTGCTACTTTTGATGAATCTGTTGTTACACCATTCTTAACACCATCTGGTATTGGTTCGTTCTCATCTTTCGTCGTTAAAGATTGCTCCATTTCAGTTTGCTGTTCATTACCTGATTTTATATTCATTTGTTGATCGTCTTCTAGCAATGAAAAATAACATTTATTTAATTTATTATCTCCAATAACCTAAATTAATAGAAGTTATTATATCTACCGCTATTAGACCTACCGCTACTTATTAGAGGTTCTTGTATACTAAAATAATTATGATCGGTATAATTATTGATAAAACTTAAATTATTATTTATCGTCGCTTGATTATTATTGTTATTTTCTTTTATAAAAAAATTATATTGCTGTTGATTTTTTTGTTGAGTTTTTTCGAAATCACTAAATTCCTTATTATTAAAAATACTATTATTGTTATAATTATTAACAGCTTTTTGCTGTGTTTTAATTTTACTGGGTGATTGATGATCATAATGGTCCCCTGAAAATTAAATCAAACTTCAGTTTATTTTTTATTTGGTTGCATTCATTTAAATATCTTATTTATTAGAATGGTTTAGAATGATTTAAAATACTATTGTATAGCAGATACGCGCCACTGCGTAACAAACACAAAACAAAATACATATACATATATTTTTCCGCATATATTTTGCCGCATGGAGGGATCAGCTTCTATTGTTTTGAAATTTTTTTTATTTACCCCGCGCCCTCCAGTCCCTGCTATTGACATACAAGTTAACGTGAAATATCACATACCACTGGCAATAGTAGTGAGATATCACTAGCCAAGGTGACATATTAAGGGTGATGGCAAATGAACTGTATTCAGTCAACGGTAGCACCCTCAATCTTAGCTGGGAAATAATCCTTGATGATGAGACGCTATTGCTTCCTTGAAGAAATGAGCCTTCATATAACTATGTGTGGGCTTTAATCATTAAGAAAAACAGTGCTTCACAGGATCAAGGAATATGCAACCGGCTGTATTATTGGTAACTACATTTTTGTTTTGTTTCAGCAAATTTTTGGAAAAATTTGCTATTTACTTTTTAATTTACTTTTATTTTCTCTATTCTATCATAAAATATTGGCCTATGTCATATTTTGTCAGTGATAGGATATTTTGTTCAGTTATCCATTCTTTAACCAAAAATATAAAAAACAAAAATACAAAGATTTACGTCCATCAACATCTTTGAACGTATGTTGTTGTGGGACCTTGGTCTTAAAAGGTTTTTATGTGTTATTGTGACACATATTGTAATTCCTGCTACACAACACATTTTATTAAAAAAAAAATATGTTGTGTAGCAGGAATTATAGTACGTTTCACAGCAACACATAAAAACCTTTTAAGACCACGGTCCCACAACAACATGTGTTTCAAGGTGTTGATGGAAGCAAATTTTTGTTTTTCTTTATAAGGGTCCGTTTATGTTAAAGCTTCGATAAACGAGTATGAGTTTTGCAGTGTTTATGTTAGAGCTTCGAGAATTTTAATAAAATTTTAAAAAATATCTACAATAAACATAAAAATAATAATGTTAATTTCCATAAACTTCATAAATTTAAATTAAGTGCAACTAATATTTTTATTTTTATGTATTTTTTTATAAAATAAATTAATCGATCATATAGCTTCGATAGTATAGAGTCGAAAAAGAACAAATCTTTTATAAACGCTTGACTCGATATTTGACTTTTATATCATGCTTCAACATTAATGCTCAAAATGCATGTGCAGAATTCTGCATGCAGCGAATTTAGAACATGTGTTGTTATATGAGAGCAATTACATGTAAATTCTGCAAGATATTTCTAATTCTAATTTCGCTGCACAGAGGCAGTGCTATCACAATAAAAAAAACAAAAACTACTTGAAAACTCAGATAAAAATAGATGATTTTGATGTCACCTAACTTAGCCCCGCTATTTTGGACAAAATTAAAAACAAAGATTGTGCTGCATTGTGCTACAGTTGTGCTGGCTGTGCTACTCAGACAGAATGCCATATCACCAATGAAAAAAAGTTGGCACGCTGAAACAGCCCTGTCATTTCGAAAAAAGTGAAAAACAATTGTTGTCCTGTATTGTGCTTGAGTTGTGCTAGTTGTGCTATTTAGAAAAAAATTTCACATCGCTAATGGAAAAATTTTATAACGTTAAAATCATTTTTTCGCATAAAAGTTAGCCCCGCCATTTTGAAAGAAATTAAAAACAAAGGATGTGCTGTACGGTGCATGAGTTGTGCTTGTTGAGCTACTCAAAAACAAATTCGCACCACCAACAGTATAATTTAAACACGATAAAACGATTTTTCGAATTGAAGTTAGCCCCGCCATTTTGAAAAAAAAATAAAAACAAAGGTTGTGCTAGGATTGTGCTGGTTGTGCTACTCAGAAATAGTTCCATATTATCAACAAAAAAAAGTTGGCGAGCTAAAACGACTTTTCGAGCAGAAATTAGCCCCACCTTTTTAAAAAAAATGGAAGGCATAGATTGTGCTGTATTGTACTCGAGTTGTGCTGGTTGTTCTACTTAGATAAAAATTTAGTAACCCTATCAACAAACTTTTACAAAGTCAACATCATTTTTTCGGAAAGAAGTTAGCCCCGCCATTTTGGAAAAAAAAAAACAAAATATGTGCTGTATTGTGTTAACGTTGTTCTGGTTGTGCTACTCAAAAAAAATATCGTACCACCAACGTCAGAATTTTAGCACGCTAAAACCGTTTTTCAAATAAAAGCTAGCCCCGCCATTTTGCAAAAATCAAAGAAAAAAGGTTGTACTCTGTTGTGCTACAATTGTGCTAAATTTATCCCTTATCAATAACGAATAACAGTTGGCAAGCTAAAAACGATTTTTCGAGCAGAAGGATATCTTCGAGCAGAAAACTTTCGAGCAGAATGTTAAGCAGAAGATAGCCCAACTATTTTAAATAAAATGAAAAGCTATTGTGCTTTAGTTGTGCTGGTTGTGCTACTCAGAATGCATTGCATATAAGCAATGAATAAAAGTTGGCAGACTAAACCAATTTTTCGAGCAGAAGTTAGCCCCGCCATGTTGAATAAAATAAAAAATAAAGGTTGTGGTGTATTATGCTTGAGTTGTGCTGATTGTGCTACTCAGACAAAAATTTCGTACCACTAACAGAGAAATTTGATCACGGTTACATCGTTTCTTCGAAAAGAAGTTAGCCCCGCCATTTTTAAAAAAAAGAAAAATAAAAGGAGTGCTGTTTGTTAAAGTTGTGCTGGGTGTGCTACTCAAAAAAAAATTCGTACCACCAACGGAAAAATTTAAATACGCTAAAACGATTTTTCGAGTAGAAATTAGCCCCTTCATTTTACAAAGAAGAAAAATAGAAGGTTGCGCTGTATTGTACCATAGTTGTGCTGGATGTGCCACTCAGGAAGAATTCCATATCAACCATGAATAAAAGGTGATGCGCTAACAAAGTTTTTTGAGCCGAAAGCAGTCGAGCAGAAGTTAGCCCCGCTATTTTGAAAAAATTAAAAAGCAAAGGTTGTCCTGTCTCTCTAGGGTTGTGCTGGTTGTGCTACTCAAAAAAAATTCCATACTACCAATGCAAAAAATTTGGCACGATTAACCGATTTTTCAAGTAGAAGTAAGCCTCGCGGTCGTTTTCGAAAAAATAAATAAGAAAAGGTTTGAGGTAGTGATACGAAATTTTTTTTGCAAGTGATTATATATAATAAATGGGAAAAAACTTTTACGCTAGCATCATTTTTGCTTGTAGGAATCAGTACAAGCATTAATTTATTAGTACTAATAACAAAAGTGACATTTGGTGTCCGATAGCATAAATGAATCTTGCAGCATGTTTTGTATAATATATAAAATAAGGAAATCACAAAAATATATGAAAATAAAAAAGTTGTCTTGACAAAGAAGTATTTACTGTATTCTTATGTCATTTTCTTTTTGCCAGAGCAGAAAGAGTCATTTTTTTTTTCATAAAAAGAATATGACAAAATTCGATCTAGTTTTGTAGTTGTGTTTGTGAAACTGTCATATAATGTTTTAGTAATAAATTATATTTAATTAAATAGTTTGCATTAGTTTTTAATTTAAAACACGATTTAGACATAAGATTTATTTTAACAATAACTATTTCACTTAAAAAAAATAATAATAACTAAATAGCGTTTTGTTTGTTTACCAATTTTGAGAGATGTGTAAATATATTTGTGCAACTCTATTGTATTTACAACTTACTCTACGAATAAATCTAGATTTATTTTCAGAGCAAAAAGAGTGCTTTTTTTTGTCAAATAGAATACGTAATGTCAAAAAAAATCGATCTAGATCGAAAATGGGCGTGTTTAGAGCAATTTTTTGGTAAAAGCTAAAAAGAAAACGGCATTACTAAACAATACATGCTACATTGCAGGGGCGCAGAAAAAATTTTAGCGGGAGTCCAAAGATTTTTCTAAATAAAAAGCATTGTGTTATAGAAATTACAATATGTAACACAACAACACCTACATACCTTTTAAGACCTACTTTTAAGAGATTGTTAAGATTACTTTATTGTAACAATTATTTTAAGAAAGATTTATAAAAAATTTAACAAATGTAATAGAATGGACAAAATTGAGTAGCTCTAAAAATGAGACATAGTTTTGTTGTTTAAATTGTATTGAAATTAACTAATTTAAACCGTTGTAAGTAAATGATATGATGTAAATTTTTAAATTGGAAATATATGGTAAATTATAAAACTAAAGCTAAAAATACCTTTTAAGAACTAGGTCTCACAAAACATGCGTTTTGAGGTGTTCACGAACGCTTTTTTTAAACTTGTGTGGATTGAACGCCCCCGAAACTATTGACTCGGGCAAAGCATTCCATTTGTATGGACAAAGAAATGAATTGTGAATTTTGTCAGTATGAGAGTGCGTAATCTCAACAGTTTGAATGTTTGCACAAACCGATTGACGAGTAAAACGTGGAATAGAATATTTTGATTTCGTCCGAGCACCGCGTGTTTAAATTTTTTTCCGTTGGTGTTCGGACTCAGACACAAATCAATTTCGCTACCGATTGAAAGGTATTTCATTTCTAATCAAGGCAAAAAGTGAGCACCTCACATATTTTGTGAAAGATGTAGAAAAACGATAATCTCCTAGGCGCCCAGTAGAAACAGGTCTTGGGGTTTTATTATGCCAATGCTATGGTGGGAACCAATCCAACCACAAAAATAACAGTTACTTTTGTCTCACTAAGACATTTGGTTTTAATCAAAAGAATAAAGGCAAAATTATATATGCTATATGCTAAACTATATACATATATTCTTCAGTTAGTATACTTATCTAAAGTTCAGAGAAGCACTAACTTCCAGAACCATCTGGTTGTTCTTGTCAAACATTGATGACTATCGAAGAGCATTCGAAGCATTCGAAGAGTTTTTAGGCAACAAAAAATCAAATTTATCGACAGTTAATTCGTAATTTATTTCGTAATTTTATAGGAATGGGTATTGTGGCGATAACTTCCAGTTCCAACAAATAATAAATAGCAGAAAGTTTACTAACGCAAAGTATTGCTTAATACATGTTATATTTTCCTAGCGGTGTAAGTTCACCGTAACAAATAATAATTCGTCTCCTGGTGGAGAAAGAAAAAAGTTGTCTGTTTCATAGAAATATCCTTCTTTATTATTGTTTATTTTTCATCACCACGTTTTGTTTTCATAAAAAATTTCCATTGAAAAATTATTGAAAAATAACTTTTAATTTAAAAAGTCCGAGCGGCAGGTATATCCGCTAAAAATAGGTAGATTCCGGGATCAGACAGTTATGTGCAATTAGAATCGGATTTATCAGATTACTTTAAAAAAAACACTAATTAAAAACAAAAGTATTAAACAAATTTTGAAAATAAATATTATTTTCTACAGTTTTGGGGCTGTAGCCAGGAAACTGTTTGCCGCAACATACCCAGAAAATATTTTTAGCGTAAGTGAAAAAATGCGACCGTGAGAATGCCGCTAAATGCCGTTGTACTTCACACAGTTTATTGCAGATAGCTAAAGAACCTCTTATTCCAGATGTCTGGCTTTTCAAAAAATGATAGAAATATGTTCAAATAATTAATATTTATAAATACATATTTTACCTCAAACGGCCGTTATAACGCTTTGTTTTTGACAGTTATAAAGCTCTAGACTCTTAACCTGTAGCCTGTGAGAGGGCCGCTAAATTCCGTTATACCTCATATCGTTATATATGAGCAATTTCACGAAGATTCAACATCGTTTTGACTTGACCCCTTTTAATTTTGATTATTTTTTGTTTATAGATAGTCTTTGATAAATAAAAAATACAAGTTCTCTTAGAATTTTTTTTTTCGACCAGGGGTCTTCACAGGGTGCCCCTCAATTTTTGTTATTTTGTGATGTGAGTGCATTTTGACGAGCGATTGTAGAAAAACTACTCAATCGATTTTCATAAATGATATGTCGTTGAATAGGTATTAGAACAAAGTTTTTAAAAATGTACACTGTTAATTTTTTGAAATAATTTTTAACGGTGTAACATAAGAAAAAATGGTGTAATTGAAAAAAAGATGGCACTAACTTTTTTTTTTTTTTTTTAAAACTAAATTGAAGCTTATTTTATATCTAACCACTTGTGAAAGTTTAGGACTAGCAACATTTTTTGTTTTAGAGATAAAATTCGTTGTGCATATGACTGTCGGGAATCAGTTTATTTTGTTCTGAAGAAAAATTATAAAAATGGCGATTTTTAGATTCAGATTTTTTTTTATGTTAAATATCAAATATTTTATTATTAAATGAACTTTTTAAAAAGCAATTTCAGTCAAGTTCAGCATAGTTTTGCGACATTTTGACTCGACCCTTTTTAATTTGGTCTATTTTGGTCTATATTCAAAAAAATTCTACTTGAAGCCGTATTTTTCATTTATCAAAGGCTATCTATAAACCGAATATAGACCAAAATAGACCAAATTAAAAAGGGTCGAGTCAAAATGTCGCAAAATTTTGCTGAACTTGACTGAAATTTCTTTTTAAAAAGTTCATTTAATAATAAAATATTTGATATTTAACATAAAAAAAAAATCTGAATCTAAAAATCGCCATTTTTATATTTTTTCTTCAGAACAAAAAAAACTGATTCCCGACAGTCATATGCACAACGAATTTTATCTCTAAAACAAAAAATGATGCTAGTCCTAAACTCTCACAAGTTGTTAGATATAAAATAAGCTTCAATTTAGTTTAAAAAAAAAAAAAAAAAAAGTTAGTGCCATCTTTTTTTCAATTACACCATTTTTTTCTTATGTTACACCGTTAAAAATTATTTCAAAAAATTAACAGTGTACATTTTTAAAAACTTTGTTCTAATACCTATTCAACGACCTATCATTTATGAAAATCGATTGAGTAGTTTTTCTACAATCGCTCGTCAAAATGCACTCACATCACAAAATAACAAAAATTGAGGGGCACCCTGTGAAGACCCCTGGTCGAAAAAAAAAATTCTAAGAGAACTTGTATTTTTTATTTATCAAAGACTATCTATAAACAAAAAATAATCAAAATTAAAAGGGGTCAAGTCAAAACGATGTTGAATCTTCGTGAAATTGCTCATATATATATATATTTTTTTTTTTTTTTAATAAAATGTGATGTGTAGTAGGCATTACAATATGTGTCAAAACAACACATAAAAACCTTTTATGACCAAGGTCCCACAACAACATGCGTTCCAAGGATGTTAGTGGACGCAAATCTGTTTTTTTTGTTTTTTTTTATTATTTTTTTGTTAAGTAATGGATAACTAAACCATAAATCCTATCACATATAAAATATGACATAGGCCAATATTTCGTGATAGGATAGGGAAAATAAAAATAAAATATATATATATATATATATATATATATATATATATATATATATATATATATATATATATATATATATATATATATGTATATATATATAAATATATATATATATATATATATATATATATATATATATATATATATATATATATATATATATATATATATATATATATATATATATATATATATATATGTGTATATATATATATATATATATATATATATATATATATATATATATATATATATATATATATATATATATATATATATATATATATATTTATATATATATATATATATATATATATATATATATATATATATATATATATATATATATATATATATATATATATATATATATATATTTATATATATATATATATATATATATATATATATATATATATATATATATATATATATATATATATATATATATATATATATATATATATATATATATATATTTTATTTTTAAAATAAAAAAAAAAATCAAACAGATTCAAACTACATTCATAATTTTTATAACCCAATTTTAAATTAACAGCAAAAATCAAAGTAGCGTGTTCAAATGGGAACATCCTATTTTCTATCAAAATTTAAAACGTTCATAAAATTTCCTAAGCGACGATATATCACACTTGAATTTTCGTCAATAATTTTCCAAGTTATGAGCGTTTGAAAAATCACCAGTATTCATCTACTTTTCTTTCCACAAAGTTAATTTAAAAAATCACGAAAATTAAATTTCAATTTAATTTATTCCATGTAACATATTTATTAATTTTAAGTACATTAATAACATTAAGTAAAAACATTACGATAATTCATTTTTTATTGAATATTAAACAAAAAAACATTTTTACAAGAGATGTTCGAAATGTTCACAAAAGTTGATTCTTCTTAAAAATTCAAAATTCACGACTTCTAATGTTTCTGTTGTAATATTACTACAAATTTCACGAATGTCACGTTTCATATTTTCTTTTGTAGTTATTGCATAGTTGACACACAATTTATTTTTAATGTAACCCCAAAGAAAATAATCTAATGGAGTCAGATCTGGTGACCGTGCAGGCCAGGGATGTCTCGTACGATTGCTAATAATTCTGAGACCGAATTTGTTTCGCAAAACATCCAGCGAGTGTCTTGATGTGTGTGCTGGGGCACCATCTTGTTGAAACCAAATATTTCTTCTTGTCTCTAAATCAACTTCTTCGAGATCCAATTCGTTTTCAATGAAATTAATATACCTATCGGAGTTTAAGTTTCCTTCCAAGAAATATGGCCCAATAATTTTGTTATTTACAATTCCACACCACACATTGCACGACCAAATATGTTGATTCATTCGTTGTTTTTTCCAATTGGTTTGCAAAACTGTATTGATGTTCATTTTTTCTATTTCCAATAATTTTGTTAGAAAAACAGCATTCATCAGTAAACAAAATATTACGATGAAAGTTGGGGTTTTCTGCAACTTTTTCCTGAATCCACATGCAAAATTCGTTTCTACGCGGCAAATCAACATCACTGAGTTCTTGTACCAGATTCATGTGATATGGAGGCATTTTGTATTTTTTTAAAATTTTGTGTACATAAGTCTTTGAAAAGTTTGAAATTCTTGCTAGTTTTCGTACACTTAAAGAAGGATTTTCAATAAAATATTGCAAAATATCCAAATGTTCTTCTTCGTTTTGTGCATTTCGTTGCGGAGGTTCATCTCTAGCAGCTATTGCGAACAATCGGGGTAAAAATTGTCGACTTGGGCAATATCAGTTGGGAAAACGAATATGATATTCTCGGATGGTTGCGACCGCATTTCGTCCACATTCTCAGTATAAAATGAGGATATCATGTATTTCTTCGCCTTAAAAACGCGTCATATTTCAAATTTAAAATAAAATACACAATAAAACTTTTAAAATAAACACTTTTAAACTAAAATAACTTTAAAATAACTTTTAAATAACTTTTTTTTTAATAAGACACTTTTAAAATAAAATAACCACACCACTATGACCACGTTAATGAGTAGAATAATGAAAAATTCGTTTAATTGAATATTTTTAACAAATCATGGCCAACTTTGATGTAAATTGAAATTTAATTTTCGTGATTTTTTAAATTAACTTTGTGGAAAGAAAAGTAGATGAATACTGGTGATTTTTCAAACGCTCATAGCTTGGAAAATTATTGACGAAAATTCAAGTGTGATATATCGTCGCTTAGGAAATTTTATGAACGTTTTAAATTTTGATAGAAAATAGGATGTTCCCATTTGAAAAAATAAAATTTCCCTCGAAATTTCCCATATGGGAAATTATTTAGACAATTTTGTTGATGTCATATTCAAGAGCATAAAATTTACAATAATATTCTCAAAAATCATATTTCTGAGAAATGAGACAAAAAAAATTTTTGGGGGTGAAACTTTTTCTGTGGACACCCTGTATATATATGTATATATATATATATATATATATATATATATATATATATATATATATATATTGAAAGAGATAATTAATTTCCTTAACCTCACTATTTGTGATTTTCGAAAGTTAGTAGGTATATTCCATACTATCCTAAGTCACGTGTGCAGTTATTATTGAATGCTGCCAATCAATATGAAATCAATTTTACGACATAAATGTCAAGTAAATTAGTGAATCGTATGAATTTTTCAATTCGAAATCAGTTTTTGGGTTTATCTGAATAAACCTTATAGTTATTTGTTAATAAAAACAACTTTTATCTCTGAACGTGTTTCGGTTCGGATTCGAACTTAGAACCTCATCAGTACCAACTAAGTTTGAATCTTTTGGTAGACACGCTGTCAACTGCCCCTCGGCGTCGACATTTAGAAACATTTTTAATTACGATGTTGTAATTTCTTTTTTCTTAGTGAAAAACTTTTTTTTTGTCATACTTCACTGGCTACAGAATTAGTATTTTTTATTATATAGATTTTTATACGTCTTAAACCCGACAAGGTAGGAATTTTTATTGAAAGAGATAATTAATTTCCTTAACCTCACTATTGTGATTTTCGAAAGTTAGTAGGTATATTCCATACTATCCTAAGTCACGTGTGCAGTTATTATTGAATGCTGCCAATCAATATGAAATCAATTTTACGACATAAATGTCAAGTAAATTAGTGAATCGTATGAATTTTTCAATTCGAAATCAGTTTTTGGGTTTATCTGAATAAACCTTATAGTTATTTGTTAATAAAAACAACTTTTATCTCTGAACGTGTTTCGGTTCGGATTCGAACTTAGAACCTCATCAGTACCAACTAAGTTTGAATCTTTTGGTAGACACTTAGTTGGTACTGATGAGGTTCTAAGTTCGAATCCGAACCGAAACACGTTCAGAGATAAAAGTTGTTTTTATTAACAAATAACTATAAGGTTTATTCAGATAAACCCAAAAAACTGATTTCGAATTGAAAAATTCATACGATTCACTAATTTACTTGACATTTATGTCGTAAAATTGATTTCATATTGATTGGCAGCATTCAATAATAACTGCACACGTGACTTAGGATAGTATGGAATATACCTACTAACTTTCGAAAATCACAAATAGTGAGGTTAAGGAAATTAATTATCTCTTTCAATAAAAATTCCTACCTTGTCGGGTTTAAGACGTATAAAAATCTATATAATAAAAAATACTAATTCTGTAGCCAGTGAAGTATGACAAAAAAAAAGTTTTTCACTAAGAAAAAAGAAATTACAACATCGTAATTAAAATGTTTCTAAATGTCGACGCCGAGGGGCAGTTGACAGCGTGTCTACCAAAAGATTCAAACTTAGTTGGTACTGATGAGGTTCTAAGTTCGAATCCGAACCGAAACACGTTCAGAGATAAAAGTTGTTTTTATTAACAAATAACTATAAGGTTTATTCAGATAAACCCAAAAACTGATTTCGAATTGAAAAATTCATACGATTCACTAATTTACTTGACATTTATGTCGTAAAATTGATTTCATATTGATTGGCAGCATTCAATAATAACTGCACACGTGACTTAGGATAGTATGGAATATACCTACTAACTTTCGAAAATCACAAATAGTGAGGTTAAGGAAATTAATTATCTCTTTCAATAAAAATTCCTACCTTGTCGGGTTTAAGACGTATAAAAATCTATATAATAAAAAATACTAATTCTGTAGCCAGTGAAGTATGACAAAAAAAAAGTTTTTCACTAAGAAAAAAGAAATTACAACATCGTAATTAAAAATGTTTCTAAATGTCGACGCCGAGGGGCAGTTGACAGCGTGTCTACCAAAAGATTCAAACTTAGTTGGTACTGATGAGGTTCTAAGTTCGAATCCGAACCGAAACACGTTCAGAGATAAAAGTTGTTTTTATTAACAAATAACTATAAGGTTTATTCAGATAAACCCAAAAACTGATTTCGAATTGAAAAATTCATACGATTCACTAATTTACTTGACATTTATGTCGTAAAATTGATTTCATATTGATTGGCAGCATTCAATAATAACTGCACACGTGACTTAGGATAGTATGGAATATACCTACTAACTTTCGAAAATCACAAATAGTGAGGTTAAGGAAATTAATTATCTCTTTCAATAAAAATTCCTACCTTGTCGGGTTAAGACGTATAAAAATCTATATAATAAAAAATACTAATTCTGTAGCCAGTGAAGTATGACAAAAAAAAAGTTTTTCACTAAGAAAAAAGAAATTACAACATCGTAATTAAAAATGTTTCTAAATGTCGACGCCGAGGGGCAGTTGACAGCGTGTCTACCAAAAGATTCAAACTTAGTTGGTACTGATGAGGTTCTAAGTTCGAATCCGAACCGAAACACGTTCAGAGATAAAAGTTGTTTTTATTAACAAATAACTATAAGGTTTATTCAGATAAACCCAAAAACTGATTTCGAATTGAAAAATTCATACGATTCACTAATTTACTTGACATTTATGTCGTAAAATTGATTTCATATTGATTGGCAGCATTCAATAATAACTGCACACGTGACTTAGGATAGTATGGAATATACCTACTAACTTTCGAAAATCACAAATAGTGAGGTTAAGGAAATTAATTATCTCTTTCAATAAAAATTCCTACCTTGTCGGGTTTAAGACGTATAAAAATCTATATAATAAAATAAATATATATATATATATATATATATATATATATATCTTTATATATATATATATATATATATATATATATATATATATATATATATATATATATATATATATATATATATATATATATACATACATATATATATATATATATATACAGGGTGTCCCACGAAAGTTGTCCCACCGGTTAACTGGGGATACCTTGGAATAGCGCTTACAACTTTTGTTCAACCATTTCGCGAATAGTTCTTTTGTTTCGCGGAAAACGGTTTGTTTTGTTTTTTTATTCCTTATCATATTAAAATGCCTCTAAATTCAATAGCGAAGAAGTTAGGAGGTCGCGGTTTTTTTTATTTGATTCACAAGTTTGTGTTTTAAAACGGGTGAACATTTGACAAAGATTACTTTGATACTTTTGACGCTATTCCTTTACAAAGTCAATTTTTAGTTAAAATTTTAAAAAAATAATACTTTGCTTTTCATTATTTCAAAAACGGTGATATACGTCATAATTTTTTTTTCAATGGAAATGTTCCTTAAAATGTCAATTTGAACACTTCAGTTATCTCAAACCAGAAATATCTCTCAAGCTTTCCAAAGAAGAATGGAAATGTGTATTGCAAATGAGGGTGGACATATTGAAAATTATTTTTAATAAAAAAAAATAACTTAATATTTTTTATTAATAATTTCCTTTGTGTTTTATTACTAGGTTATTTAAGTTAAAATTGATTGATTCAAGTTCAAAATATAATTTTGAAGTTTTAATTTTAAGAGCTAGCTCAAGATGGTCTTGAAATTTTTGGTTTTAACCAAAGTAACTTTCAAGTTGACATTTCAAGGAACATTTCCATTGAAAAAAAAATTAGGACGTATATCACCGTTTTTGAAATAATGAAAAGCAAAGTATTATTTTTTTAAAATTTTAACTAAAAATTGACTTTGTAAAGGAATAGCGTCAAAAGTATCAAAGTAATCTTTGTCAAATGTTCACTTGTCTTAAAACACAAACTTGTGAATCAAATAAAAAAAATCGCGACCTCCTAACTTCTTCGCTATTGAATTTAGAGGTATTTTAATTTGATAAGGAATAAAAAAACAAAACAAACCGTTTTCCGCGAAACAAAAGAACTATTCGCGAAATGGTTGAACAAAAGTTGTTAGCGCTATTCCAAGGTATCCCCAGTTAACCGGTGGGACAACTTTCGTGGGACACCCTGTATATATATACAGGGTGATTTTTTTAACCTGAAACTTTCAAATATCTCGAAAAATAAGCACTCTACGGAAAAAATGTCCATATTCAAAATTTAATCATTCCGCGGGGAAACACGTTAGTGCAAAAAAACAGTACCCCACCCCTCCTCTTTGTAGGTGGGTGGGGGTAGCTTTGAATCTAAAATAGGAAACCCAATTTTTTATTGCAGATACGGATTCTACGGCTAAAAGTACGTACGATTTGACAAAAAAATTTTGTTCGATTCATAATAGATGTAAATTGGCCTGCCAGATCACCAGATCTTACTTCGCCAGATTTCTTTTTGTGGGGCTATATCAAAGAGAAAGTTTACAAACAAGAACCAACAACACGTGAGAATATGATTGGGCGAATCAAAAATGCTTGTGCCGAAATTCAAGCAGACACACTTCTCAGTTGTGTACAGTCATTTGAAGAGCGGATTAATAAGTGCATTGACGTCGAAGGCCATTATTTTGAACACTTATTTTAAGCTAAAATTTGTTTATTCACCAGTTATTTACATTCATAAACTTTTTACAATGAAAACGTGATATTTTTTATTTCAAATGTATTACAAAATCGTAGGCATATCACATATCATGTTCTTAGTAAAAGAAATCGAAAAAAATTGAATTTCGTCGATTACAGCGCCATCTATCATGAATCGAACAAATTTTTTTTAGTCAAATCGTACGTACTTTTAGTCGTAAAATCCGTATCTGCAATAAAAAATTGGCGTTCCTATTTTAGATTCAAAGTTACCCCCGCCCGCCTACAAAGAAGAGGGGTGGGGTACTGTTTTTTTGCACTAACGTGTTTCCCCCGCGGAATGATTAAATTTTGAATATGGACATTTTTTCCGTAGAGTGCTTATTTTTCGAGATATTTGAAAGTTTCAGGTTAAAAAAATCACCCTGTATATAATTTTTTTTTTCCGTCTCCGCATTACATATATAGTCGTTTGACATCAAAATTTTTCCAAAATTCCTAAATGACGGACATTGCAATAGGTAGATTTTTATATGAAATCTACCAAAAAAAGATATTAAAAAAACGTAATTAAAGATATTTCCTGAGCATTATCAAAACATTTCAACAGTAACAGAAATTGTTGTATTTGGAACTTAATTGGATATTTTGCAGTTATCAAACATATTGCATTGGATTCACCGCTTGGACAACGCAGCAGCTAGTAAAACTGGTGACCCCCCTAAAGACGATCCAATTAATTGTATCTTTTTTAAATCAGAAGTATTTTTATTATTTTTGTAAATATAAATTTTTCTTCACGTGATGCATTTATTCAAACAAATTGCAATTATTTTTGGAACATTGTCGCAATCTGCTCTATCTATTGGCCGTCTAAACCAAGCCACTCCGCCCGGGATGTAAATTTCCTGCAGTTTCCGCAAGATCCTTAAACCTTCACGATTACTCAAGACCAGCTTCAGGCACTGGTCGCAGAGCAGGTCACAGCTGCACTGACCAAAATGAATCTTGGAAGTACAACAGCTTCTTCAAATCCTCCAACTCCTGCTTTGTCTTCTATTTTATCTACGGATTCAAATCCTTCTTCAGCAGCCGCTCCAGCAGAATTGATCATGTAGCACCAAAAATTTCTCCTCTCTGGTCCGACAAACTTGACTTATGTTCATCACCCTAGATGGGCAATCCAAATTGTTAAACTTTAGGTCCCTAACAACCTAAGTATGGTCATGTACTTAGCATGATCACTCCCGTACTGGCGACTTTAGTCAGTGATATTTTGATTAAGCCTGATCCAGATCGCCCCTACGATCAAAGAGACCCTTCTAACCCACCTATCCAGCAGCTCTTCAGACCGCATACGCAATGACCTGTGCAGTATGGACCTTGGAGACAAAACGTCCTCTCAACTTTTACGGAATATACGCACTGCTATCGCGGTGGTCGATGCCAATTTAGAGACAATAACCGAGATAGAAGATAAAGTCCTCGCTTCCTTAAAGGGAGCACAAATTCATGCGGTTTTTAACCCTACCGCTTATTCTTTTCCTCATTCAACCTCAAGTTAGATAATGGCATAGACTAAAATATTTTAGTTTTGAGTTTAAAACATACTTTTTTAATATCTATATGAGTTTTTTATTTACCAATTAATTTCGTTAGCTATGCTAACATTATCAAGGATATTTCTAAACTAAGTTAAATTGAACATAAAAAGTGGGGAGTTGCACATATTAAACTAAAGTAAGGGGAGGTCCTTATGATAAAACTATTTTACATTATAAGACTGAAGATTCTAAAGATTATATAAAATAAATGTGAATGAAGAGACAGAAAATAAGGGTAATT
The DNA here is from genome assembly GCA_963693315.1 of Diogma glabrata. Lineage (NCBI taxonomy): Eukaryota > Metazoa > Arthropoda > Insecta > Diptera > Cylindrotomidae > Diogma > Diogma glabrata. The sequence goes on along the minus strand of OY856189.1, from coordinate 9,023,704 downwards.
AATAATAATAACAATTATAAAGAGTCAGTTTCAGATAAATAATTTGGTTGCAGGTACAAATCTATTTAGGTAAATTTTTTAAATATATAGATTTCATTATGATTATGGTTATAAGAGGGAAATCATTGCACTATCTTTAAATTACAATACAGACAAAAATTATGCGATAACTTATACTATTTCAAATGAATATTTTAGGTTTACATTAAACATTTTAAAAATTATATGAATGCTATATACTAATTTTATAAAAAAAGGGATTATTATTATATTTAGTTACTAAGGGGTTTTTGGTTACAGGATAATGTTTTATGAATGTGTAGAGTGTTTTGAATTATAACTGTGGTGCTTGTTTTGGTTTACATAGTTCAAATAATGGTGAAAACACTTGTCCGTTGTCCGCGTTCATCAGGTTGTTCCGAGATTGAATTTCGATGGATTCTAGTATGTCTAAGCGGCGATCATCTTGACATTCGTGTATGAGGTCCAGGTTATTTATGTTGAAATGGTGTTGATTTGTGTTCATGTGTTCCGCAACAGATGATTCGTTGGATTTTAGTCTTGTGGCTCTGTCATGTTCTTTAAAACGAGTTTCAATGCTTCGTTTTGTTCTACCAATGTACACTGCATTGCAATTTGGAGCGTTGCATGAAATGGAGTATATGCCGGCTTTTTCTAGTTTCTGCAGTTTATCTTTCCTAGAGCTGGTTAAGAGGTTGATCTTGTTGGTAGATTTTCCAATGATGTCTACACCCGTTACTTTGAAGATTCCTACCTTTGAAGGTAGGTGAGTGCTGTTCGTTTGCTGTTTGTTTCTTTTATTTCTTTCAGTGTTGTCCTTTCTTTTCTGTTTCTATTTGCTTGCATTTTTCTCAGAATTTCATCTATCCACAGTTTGGTGTATCCATTTATGTCGGCAATTCTGTATATTGTCATGAGTTCTTTATCGTAATCTGCTTCATCCATTGGTATGTTGATTAGGCGATACACCATGCTATTGAACGCTGCCTTATAATTGTTATTATTATTAATTACCCTTATTTTCTGTCTCTTCATTCCTATTTATTTTATATAATCTTTAGAATCTTCAGTCTTATAATGTAAAATAGTTTTATCATAAGGACCTCCCCTTACTTTAGTTTAATATGTGCAACTCCCCACTTTTTATGTTCAATTTAACTTAGTTTAGAAATATCCTTGATAATGTTAGCATAGTTAACGAAATTAATTGGTAAATAAAAAACTCATATAGATATTAAAAAAGTGTGTTTTAAACTCAAAACTAAAATATTTTATTTATAATATCTAGTGCTCCAAAAACAAAAACAATGGCATAGACTAATTAGATTTCATTGCTTCTCAATGCTATTGCTCAATGCTCACTGCTAATGGTGCTGAAGAGTCAGTTATTTCCGCAACTGTGGATTAATAACTCTCAAGGAAATCAGACATCTTTCTCTAGGTAACTAACGCGACTAAGGTTAGAACTTGTGGCTCACAAATACGGTCTCCAAGCTTAAACATTGGTCTCAGACGAGAATTCTGTAAGACCTTTGTTATAACTGATGTTACAATTCTTATTCTTGGAGCTGATTTTCCTAATAAATAAGGTAGAGTGGACATTGAAAACTGAAGTCTTGTTGATCCACGATCAACGATTCAATAATTAATTGAGACGATTCAATATTAAGTTAATATTGTAATTATCGATATTCTCAAAATCTTTAAGAACTTATCAAAAATTATCTGACTAAACCTATCAAACATAACGTGATTAACATTATTGAAATATATGAGTCTCCTGTTTCATGTAAATATCGTGGACTAGCCAGACTGGCCATAGCAATTACGGAATTTGTCTAACAGTCCTTGATCCTCTCCTCCCCATCTCGTTAAAACGAACAACGGGGAGTGGAGACCTTGCGGTTACTACCGTTCTCCTAATAATATCATCACTCAAAAAAAAAAACAAGTGAAACCAATAAAATTCTACATACATTTTACAATTTTTTTATAAATATACAACACACAAAAATTTTTGTAAAATTTACATTTTTACAATTAATATTGTCATTGTGAAAAAAATTATTTATAAACACTACAAATTCTCTGATTAACATCCAACAAAAGATTGTAAGGTTTATAAATTAAATTATGAAAATGGTAGAAACAATTTTTGGTTTAATAAATATTTGTAAAATCCTCAAATTAAAAATTTTACTTTATCAGAGATATTGTGAAATTTATACAATTTATTAAATTGTTCCCACAAAAGTTTTAGAAAAAGAACAAACCCTTTTATAGCATCTACAAAAAGCATTTCTGGATTTTATAACATGTTTTTGTAATATATATGTATATTATATATATATATATATATATATATATATATATATATATATATATATATATATATATATATATATATATATATATATATATATATATATATATATATATATATATATATATATATATATATATATATATATATATATATATATATATTGTAATAAACTTCGTCCAGAATGGGTCAATTTTATTTACTCATTCATTAATTAAAAGTTAACTCCTTTTTCAATCTTTTACTTGTATTGCAAATTGTATTGCATAAATTAATGTAAATTAAATTTGTTATACAAATGTTTACATTACTGGATTAAAAGGAGTTACCTAATACATTTTGCATAAATTAAATTTGAGTTCGCTAATACAAATGCAAGTATGAATGAAAACTGGTGTGGCCTATTTCAGATGTACGGACTACGTAGTATTGATTTCTAGTGGATTATAGAAGTTTCGATTTATTTATTTTTCGATATAAATAAGCAAACAAAAATATCAGAGAGTCAGTTTTAATTTTGCAATTAAAAGTGTTTATAAATATTCGCAAGTATAAGGAATAATCGGTGGTACTTGAGCCTGGGTATTAATAGTGAAAGAATTTGAACCTAGTGGAATAGTAAATACAGATTTTACGATTCCGACTCTCATTGATTCAAATTGTGGAAAGCGGTTAAATTTATGGTACATAAATTGGAGACCATAGAATTTATTGTAATTAAAATCGGAAGTTGCTGTAATTGGTTGATAAATAAAGTTTGAGATTCTGTTAACCAAAGATCTGTCTTTTTACTGTCGTGTTTGTTCAATAATCTAAAAGAACCAACGAAGAGTCCTTACAGTGGTGTCAGAAGTGGGATTATTGAAACAATGGTCAAGACAGTAAATATTAGTGATCTCAGCCAGACCCAGCTGAAGGATGAGTTGAAGAAAAGGGCTGCGCCAATTCATGGAACGAAGGCAGAACTTGCATTTCGGCTGCGTAAAGTTTTAGAAGAAGCAGGCCAAAGCACAGAGGTCATAGAAATAGAGCCGGAGGAAGCTCCAGTTCAGAATGCCCCAGCAATTGATCCGATGATGGTGTTGTTGAAAGAAATGATGGCACAGCAACAACAACAACTTACTGATATGATGGCAAAACAAGGAAACAACCAACAACAACAATTTGCTGATATGATGGCCAAACAAGGAAACAACCAACAACAACAGTTTGCTGATATGATTGCCAAACAAGGAAACAATCTGATGGCCCGACAAGAGAAACTGGCAGCGGAACAAAAATTAGATCAACAAAAACTACGTGAAGTAATCGAGTCACGTATATCCAGTGCGGAGGTTAAAATCAACAACGTGGAAAAGGAGCTGCGGAAAATTACCGAGGAACATGAAGAGAAATTACGCAATCTTTCGAGTGAATTCCGCCAAGAAATAGCACAAGTAAAGTCAGGTAACATGATCAATCCATCAACTACTTCAGCTCCAGCTAGAGTGAAAACACCCGCATTTGATGGATCTACATCGTATCAGATATTTAAGATGCAATTTGAGATAGCAACAACTGGAGTTGATCACCAGCAAAAAGCAAACGCGCTTATATTGGCATTGAAGGGACCTGCTGCTGAAATTTTGCAGACACTATCAGCGACAGAGCGTGATTACAGCAAGATAATGGAGGCCTTAGAAGTAAGATATGGGGAAAGTCATATGCAAGCTCTCCATCGCATGCAGCTCAAGACACGAAAACAAGGAGTCAGCGAAACCTTGCAAGAATTAGAGGCTGACATTGTGAGACTGGTTAATCTATCATATCCGAATTATAACGCTGAACACCGAGACGAACTGGCAGCTGATACATTCATCAATGCTCTTCGAGATGTGCAAATGAGAAACCAGCTTTATCTAAGCGGAAAGAAGCTACCTGCTGAAGTCTTAGCATTGGCCCTGCAAATGGAAGCTGGAAAAAGAGCGTACGGTTCAGATAGAGTACGTCAGATGGAAGTTACTGAAGAACCTATAAAAGCAGCGCTTGATGAAGTGATCATGCGTGTCAAAAGTTTGGAAGATAAACCTGAACGAAATCAACGAAGTAGATCTAGCAGAGTAAGATGCTGGAACTGTGGGAAGTTGGGGCACATCCGAAGAGAATGTAAATGGGAGCCACACCCGGAAGACAGAGGCCGCGTTCCGGATTCGGGAAACTAGATTGTGCCAGTTTTGAAGGGCGAAAGCTGGCTCAATTACAATGCCCTACATTGGTGGTATCACAAGTAAAAAGAGAAAATAGTAGTCTTGTCTTAGAGGCAACCGTTGGAAGCAGATCGTGCATGTTGACTTTGGACACAGGTGCTTCGAGATCAATAGTGCGTCCAGATGTGGTTTGTGATAGTCAGATCGAGACAGCAAGACGATTCACCCTAAAAACAGCTACGGGTGAAACAGTTCTAGTTCATGGAGAAAGCGACCAAGAGGTACACCTTGGAGGAAATTCATTTAGGCACCGATTTATTGTAGCAGATATAGAAGATGACTGCATAATTGGGCTTGACTTCATGAAAGACTACAATTTTATATTAGATCTGGGAAGCCACGTACTGAGATATGGAAACACAGAAATAGTGCTAAACGCCACCAACGACAATGCTGAGGTCCGTGTTATTAGTGATGGACCAACTGAGATCCCGGCAAAATCTGAGAAAATCATATGGACTAAGCTACTAGATAAAAGTGACCAAAATTCACCTGTGATGATTGAGCCAGCTAACAACGACTTTGGGGGAAACATTATGATTGGCCGAACGCTAGTTGCAGCAAAAGAGGGAGTAGTTCCAGTGCAATTGATTAACTTCTCAAATAAACGAGTGGTCATCAATCATGGAGAAGAAATCGCCAAATGCAGCACCATAAAAGAGGTAATCAGCTGTGAAGAAGAGCAAAAGGTCTTCATGCAGAGAAACAATCCCGCATTAGTAGCAATACTTCAAGATCTTAGTAAAAGAATGAATCCAGCCGAATTCAAAGAAATCAAGAGGGTATTAACGAAGATGAGCAGTGTTTTCTCTACTGGAGATGAAGATGTTGGAAGAACAAACATCGTGCGACATAGGATCAACACTGGAAACGCTCATCCTATCAGACAGCCTCCTAGAAGACTACCACTGGCTAAACACGAGGAAGTGCAAGGGATGCTGGACAAAATGAAAAATGATGGAGTCATCAGGCCATCTAAGAGTCCATGGAGCTCACCAGTGGTGCTAGTTAGAAAAAAAGATGGGTCAGCTCGTTTTTGTGTAGACTATCGAAGGCTCAATGAGGTAACCATTAAGGACAGCTATCCACTGCCACGAATTGATGACACACTGGATACACTATCAGGGGCCAAATGGTACAGCACATTAGATCTGAAGAGTGGCTACTGGCAAGTTGAAATGCATCCAGAAGATCGACGAAAGACAGCATTTTCTACTGGCAATGGGTTGTGGGAGTTCAATGTGATGCCGTTTGGTCTATGCAATGCCCCAGCAACATTTGAACGTCTAATGGAATGCGTGTTGCATGGTTTAACCTGGAAGGCCTGCCTAGTTTATCTTGATGACATCATTATAATGGGTCGCAACTTCGAAGAGCATCTAATGAACTTCGAAGAAGTACTCAGAAGAATAAGTAATGCCAACATGAAGTTGAATCCGGTAAAGTGCAATCTCTTCCACAAAGAAGTGAAGTACCTTGGACACATCATTACAGAACATGGAGTCAGAACCGATCCCGAGAAGATTGATGCTGTGAAAAATTGGCCAGTACCGAAGAATGTTCATGAGCTACGCAGTTTCCTTGGCTTATGCACCTATTATCGAAGATTCGTGGAGAATTTTGCGAATATCGCCAAGAGTCTCCATAAATTGACAGAGGCAAATACCAAGTTTCTGTGGACAACCGAATGTAATGAGGCATTCTGCCGTTTAAAAGAAAAACTATGCAACACCCCTATACTAGCCTATCCAGAATCCGGAAAGATGTTCATTCTGGACACAGACGCAAGCAATGTAGGAACCGGAGCGGTTTTGTCACAGAAAGTTGGAGACGATGAGAAAGTGGTGGCCTACTTCAGTAAAGTTCTGTCAAAGCCGGAGCGGAATTACTGTGTCACGAGGAAGGAGTTGCTAGCTATCATCAAGGCTGTGAAACATTTCCACAAGTATTTGTGTGGACAGCCATTCCTGATTCGCACGGACCATGCTGCTCTAAAATGGTTATTACAATTCAAATTTCCTGAAGGACAAGCAGCGAGATGGATAGAGATCCTGCAGAACTACGACTTCAAAGTTGAACACCGCAAGGGAAGGATCCATGGTAACGCCGATGCCCTGTCCAGAAGACCCTGTATAGAGGAGTGCAAGTCATGTAGCAGAACTGAGGGAAATGAGGCAATGAAAGTGAACCAAATCAAGTTCCAAACTCCTGACGATTGGTGTACCGAGGCAATTAAAAGAGAGCAGCTAGAAGATCTAGCTATGGCTCCAATTTTGAAATGGAAAACTGAGGGAAGGCGACCAGAGTGGAAAGAGGTAGCACCTTTAAGTACGGAGGTGAAATGCTACTGGGCGCAATGGGACTCGCTATTGATGGATAACGGGATACTAAAAAGAAAATGGGAGTCCGCTGATGGAAAGAAAGTGTTAGAGCAACTGGTGTTGCCATCCAGTCGAGTAGAAGAGGTACTGGGAAAGCTGCATGGAAGTATTTCTGGAGGACACCTGGGAGTCAATAAAACCCTGGCTAAAGTAAGGGAGAGGTTTTATTGGATAAGGTATCGAACCGACGTAGAGCAATGGTGTCGGCGATGTGATACTTGTGCGGCGAGCAAAGGACCGAAGACTAGAACTCGAGGAGAGATGCAGCAGTACAATGTGGGAGCCCCAATGGAGAGAATTGCTATAGACATCGCGGGGCCATTTCCGGAAACTACAAAAGGTAACAAATACATCATGGTGGTTATTGATTACTTTACAAAATGGCCGGAAGCTTATGCAATACTGAACCAGGAAGCAGTTACGGTCGCGGAAACATTAGTCAATGAATGGGTTTGCAGATATGGAACACCGCTCGATTTGCATACCGACCAGGGAAGGAATTTCGAATCTCAACTGATGGAAGAGCTGTGCAGAACACTCGGCATTAGAAAAACACGAACTACACCTATGAACCCACAATCGGATGGCATGGTAGAACGATTCAACCGAACCATGGAAGAACATTTGTCAAAGGTAGTAGAAGCCAACCAAAGAAATTGGGACAAGGATCTTCCGTTATTCTTGATGGCCTATCGTAGCGCAGTGCACGATACGACAAGTGAAACGCCAGCGAATATCATGTTCGGAAGAGAACTTCATCTTCCTAGTGACATCGAGTTTGGCATCCCTGGAGGTCTGGTATCCACGAAAACAGATTATGTGGGACAACTAAGGGAGAAGATGAATAAAATCCATCAGCAGGTTCGAGACCACATTAAGATTGCCAGTGACAAAATGAAAACCAGGTACGACATAAATGCAAATAGTGGCGGTTTTCAAGAAGGAGAATTGGTATGGCTATACAACCCCAGAAGAACTAAGGGAAGATCACCCAAGCTGCAGCCAGATTGGGAAGGCCCATATAAAATAATCAAACGAATTAATGATGTCATCTACCGCATACAAAAGGGACCCCGTACCAAGATGAAAGTGATACATCTGCAAAGGTTGGCACCGTACCAAGGTAACAGCACCAATGCGATCTCTGATATTGTTCGGGACGAACAAAACTAAATGGAGGGCAATGTAATAAACTTCGTCCAGAATGGGTTAATTTTATTTACTCATTCATTAATTAAAAGTTAACTCCTTTTTCAATCTTTTACTTGTATTGCAAATTGTATTGCATAAATTAATGTAAATTAAATTTGTTATACAAATGTTTACATTACTGGATTAAAAGGAGTTACCTAATACATTTTGCATAAATTAAATTTGAGTTCGCTAATACAAATGCAAGTATGAATGAAAACAGGTGTGGCCTATTTCAGATGTACGGACTACGTAGTATTGATTTCTAGTGGATTATAGAAGTTTTGATTTATTTATTTTTCGATATAAATAAGCAAACAAAAATTATCAGAGAGTCAGTTTTAATTTTGCAATTAAAAGTGTTTATAAATATTCGCAAGTATAAGGAATAATCGGTGGTACTTGAGCCTGGGTATTATAGTGAAAGAATTTGAACCTAGTGGAATAGTAAATACAGATTTTACGATTCCGACTCTCATTGATTCAAATTGTGGAAAGCGGTGAAATTTATGGTACATAAATTGGAGACCATAGAATTTATTGTAATTAAAATCGGAAGTTGCTGTAATTGGTTGATAAATAAAGTTTGAGATTCTGTTAACCAAAGATCTGTCTTTTTACTGTCGTGTTTGTTCAATAATCTAAAAGAACCAACGAAGAGTCGTTACAATATATATATATATATATATATATATATATTATATATATATATATATATATATATATATATATATATATATATATATATATATATATATATATATATATATATATATATATATATATATATATTATATATATATATATATATATATATATATATATATATATATATATATATATATATATATATATATATATATATATATATATATATGTATATATGTATATATATGTAAACCGTATCCTCAATTTTTACTCACAACACCCAATTACTCAAAAATTAAATACCGCTCAAAACTTCATCACCAGAATTCTCACACTCAGCGATCCCAAATACAATAAAGAAAACATTAGGTACATAAAAACAACTCTCTTACATAACAATTATCCATATAAAAAAATACAAAAATTAATAGAAACTGGACTTAATAAAATAGCAACAACTACTGTTCCACCCACACACATAAGCACGAATCACGTACGAAAAACATATAAAAGTATGACGTATATAAACTCTGTGTCTGAAAACATAAAAAAGGTCGTGAATGAAATTTGCCCCAACATACAACTTGCTTTTAACAACAAAAAACGTTTGCACAACATCTTCTCCAGAGTCAAGGACCCTACATCCAAATTGATGATGACAAATACCATTTATAAAATTCCATGCTTAGGTATACGTGGTTGTCACGAAAAATGCGACCAAAGCTATGTAGGCCAAACTAGCCAATATTTATACAAACGAATAAATAACCATAAAAATGATCTAACCAAGATCATTGAACCAAATACACATAAAACCGCGCTAATAGACCACTACCATACAATGCAGCATTACCCTGATTTTGACAATATACAAATTCTTGACACCCAACAAAACATTTCCAAAAGACTAACTATAGAGTCCCTACACATATATACTAACAACACATACAACGTAAAACGTGACGTAGACAATCTTACCCCGATTTTTTGTAATGTTATTAACACCGACATCGAACGCAAAAACAAGAAAAGACAAAGACAACAGATGGAAACATACCACTCCAACACAAACAACAATAGCCCACAGAACAACACACACACGATAAACGCTCACAAAAAAAGACGACTATATTAAATAATACAATCAAGTTGGCTTGTTTCTGCTATGATGCGAATAGCTGTATACAAATATATTTTTTTTATATATACATATATCTGTCCCGCCTGTACCAAAAATTATTTTAAACATTCATATAAGAAAAAAATCTGCATGTTTCAAAAGTGATTAAAATTCCAATTAGTTTTATTATTTAAAAAAATGTTTTATTATTAATTTGTAAGTAGTTTTTAATTTTTTAATATTTTATATTTTTATTCATCTAAATTACCACAACAACTGTGATGTAAAATTAAAATTATTATTATAGAAAATACCGTTAAGAAAATGATGGAAAACACCATCGAAACGTCCGGTGATCGCAATAATAAACATATTGTTTTTCACTTATATGTGTATATATATATGTATATATATATATATATATATAACAATTTGTTTTTCACTTATTATTTTGTTATTATTTCTTCATCTTATCATGAAATATTGGCATATGTCATATTTTGTAGTATGATAGGATTTTTTACTTAGTTATGCATTTTAAAATAAAACACAAAAAAATAAAATAAACATTTTGATATATATATGGCAGTACAACCGAAAAAAAATAAGTCTGCAAGTGGTAAAGCAAATTTGCGCAATCCACCCGCCCATAAAGCGGCATGTCCACGGAATTTGCAGGGACAAAACATATATGAATCAATAAAAAATTTTAAAATCCATGTTCAAAACATCTGCGGATTGAACGCTAACCATGACCACGTGCAACATCATCTTGAGCACGACAAACCGAACATTCTATTCCTTACAGAAACACAAGTTTCTGAAAATTTTCTCTTTATAGAATCGCTTAATTCCAAATATAGGCTCGAATCAGCTTTCAAACTCCATCAGGGGGTATGCGCATTCATTCATGAGAGTGTTGCGTACACGCGCTTTCTAAATTTTGAACTACACGGTGACGGCTTCAATACAATGGTTTTAAAGATTTGTCTTCCAGAAATGACTTTTTTTACAATAGCTTTATACCGGTCCCCCAACAAACGTAACCCAAACTTTTTTAATATACTGACAAAAATTATGGACGAGATTAGAGCAAAGTCCCCTAATTGTGAAGTTATCGTTACCGGTGACTTCAACGTCCACAACAAATCATGGTTGGAATTCTCCAAATCGACCGACGATGTTGACAATAGTGGAAAACTGGCAGAAATTTTTGCCGCGTCTCAGGGCCTATTCCAAATTGTAAAAAGCCCGACTTTCACTCCCCGTAATGGCGGTGATAATAGTTTTCTACTAGATCTCTATCTTACCACAATGCCAGATATTACGAGTGTCGATGTTGCGAAAGGTAGTATTGGAAATTCTGATCATTATTTAATCTCATCAGTTATCAAAACTGATTTACTTAAAACTACAGCTCCCAAACCCCGTAAAATATTTCACTACTCAAAAATGGATAAGAGTGGTCTTCAAAATTTTTTCCATGGTTTCCCTTTCGACCGTCATTGTTTTTACACTGACAATGTAAATGTTTCTGCTCAAAACTTTACAGAAACCATCCAATTTGCTATAAATAAATTTGTCCCTTTCTCCATAGTAAAACCCAAACAAAAATACTTGTATTCGAAAGCTGCCAAAACGGCACTTAGAAACAAACGTAGATCATTTAATATTTGGATTCATAACAAAACTCCCACTAATCGATCCCAATATCTAAAGGCCAACAAAATATCTAATCAGATTATCTCAAACGAAAAGTCCGAAATTGACAGAGCGAAAGCCTCAAAACTTACGTCTATGTCTGTTTCTGACAAGAGTTTCTACAGTGCCATTAATTCTTTAAATTCTGGTACAAAATTTTCTATTCCCCCTATTATTGATGGTGATTTAATCGTCAATGATCCCGCAAGAAAAGCTAACTTGTTCGCTGAACGCTTTGCTCTGAACTCCACTGTTTTGGAAACTCCTAAAGAAATACCCCAAATCCAGTCTTCAGGAGTTAATATGAATGAACTTCACTTCAAACCCAAAATAGTCGCTAAACTTTTAAAGGGGTTAAACATCAACAAAGCATCAGGAATGGACAATATTCCACCCATTATTTTAAAAACCTTTTCCAAAGAACTTGCACCAACTTTAACTAAAATATTCTACCAATCCTACAAATCTGGTATATTTCCCTCGTGCTGGAAGTTGGCAAATGTCCAGCCCGTCCCCAAAAAGGGACCAAAATCCGATATCTCAAATTATAGGCCAATAGCTTTACTATCGGTCCTATCCAAAGTCTATGAGCATTATATTAATACACATATTTCAAAATTTCTGGAAGAAAATCATTTAATATCCGACAGCCAATACGGTTTTCGAAACAAAAGATCAACTACCGATCTATTAAACTATGTAGCGCATTGTTGGAACAGCATACTTGATAAAGGTGGTGAAACATACGTTATCGCTTTAGACATCTCCAAGGCATTCGATCGAGTCTGGCATGCCAACTTAATCAACAAGCTCGTTGCGTACGGTTTTCATCCCAATGTTGTGAAGCTGATTCAAAATTTTCTATCCAACCGATACATTTCGGTCTCCTTAGACGGATTTTCTTCTGAGTCTAAACTAATTAACGCTGGTGTACCCCAAGGCTCAGTATTGTCCCCAACCCTATTTTTGATTTATATCAACGAATTGTTGAAAATCACCAGCAACCCAATAAATAGTTTTGCAGATGATAGACTCTGCACAAGTCGTTCGAGCCCCTTCCTTCAAAAGGTAAAATGCACGAACGAATTAATCCTGCCCGGAGAGACGCTGCCATAAACGTGAACAAAGACCTGAATAAAGTCGCCGACTGGGGTGACCAAAACCTTGTCAATTTCAACTCCACCAAAACACAGCTGTTGATTGTTTCCAGATTAAAGACCGAGTTCCCCAAAGATATTTTATTTAGTATGTGTGATGAACCAATAGGTGAATGTAAAAACATTCGTTTATTGGGTGTCACAGTTTCAAATGACCTACTCTGGAACGATCATGTAATGGCGATGGCAAAAAGCGCGTCTAAAAAACTCGGCCTCCTAAATAGATGCAAAAAATTTTTCACTCCATACCAATTGCTCCATGTTTATAAGTCCTATATTCGTCCCTGTATGGAGTACTGCTGTCAAGTTTGGGGTGCTGCCTCTGTTTCCATCTTGGCCCTCTTGGACTCTGTTCAAAAGCGAGCTATACGAATTGTAGGTGATCGAACTTTGACATCACAACTTGATTCCCTACAACATCGTCGCACTGTTGCTGACCTCGTTGTTTTTTACAAATATCGTCATCAGCAGTGCTCAGATGAAATCAGCGGCATCATGCCTCAAACTTATTCTTACCCCCGTTCCACTCGGCAATCGGCTGCCGCAACCAGTGAAACGGTAAAGATCCCGCGCTGTCATACTGGCAGATCGCAGAGAGACTTCTTTGTCCGAACTGCGTACAAATGGAATAGTTTGCCGGAACACTTAGTCTCAGGTGGCTTCAACCCACAGATGTTTAAAAAAAGCGTTAATCTACACCTCAGAACGCCAGTTGTTGTGGGACCCAGGTCTAGACCTAGGTCTTAAAAGGTATTTATGTGTTGTTGTGACACATATTCTAAACCCTATTACACAACACATTTTATTAAAAAAAAAAAAAAAAAAAAATATTGTTTTTTAAATAAATAAAGGAAAAGGATTTTTCGTAAATTTACTTACGTTTGTTTTACAACTTTCTTCTCCTAAGTGACCGATAGCCGACAAAATATCAAAAGAAAAATATATATATATATATATATATATATATATATATATATATATATATATATATATATATATATATATATATATATATATATATATATATATATATATATATATATATATATATATATATATATATACATATATATATATATATATATATATATATATATATATATATATATATATATATATATATATATATATATATATATATATATATATATATATATATATATATATATATATATATATATATATATATATATTTATATAAATATATATATATATATATATATATATATATATATATACACTCAGTTCTGTTTTTGCACGAATTTATTATGCACGAATTTGAAATAACACGAGTTGGAGAAAAAAAATAATTTTCTTTATGCACGAAATTTTTTGAAATAACACGAATTGACTAAACTTTAAATTTAAATTTTTTCGTCCGTTTATCCGATTTTTCAAGAAAAGAAATTTCTTTTGTAGTACCTTATTTATTTTTAAAATACATTTGCCAAAAAAAATTAAATGAAAATATTTTAATTCAAAAGTTCTAAACTGTAACAAGGTATTTAATTAATAATGAAATAATAAACGCCTTATTCTTGTTAAAGTGAGTTTTATTTCACTAAATACGTATTTCGAAAGCTATATGCTTTCATTGACAGTAGTATCTAAAAACGTTTCTAGATGCTACTGTCGATGAAACGATAGCTTTCGACATACGTATTTAGTGAAATAAAACTCAATTTAAAAAGACTAAAGCGTGTATTATTTTATTATTATTTAAAATTAAAATGTAGAGTAGAAATACAGTAAGTATTTACATTTTTACTCTCTATTCATTATTGTACGATCCGTGATACGAATCAGAATCAGAAAAGGTAGAATGTTTTATAAATTTTTATCTAAAAATAGCACGGTTTCCACTAATTATAATTCTATGTTTTAAGGGGATGGAAATGGGGAAGGGTGAAAAAATCTTTTTTGACTTAAACTGGCTGTCAATTGAAAGACTTACACTTGCTTTAAGAAACATAGCAATTTTTACATAATTGTGAAGTGCACAGTTTTTGAGTTATTGTCGTTTATATATTTGAGTTGATAATTTATGTTTTATAATTTTATTTGAACAATTTTATTTGTTTCTATATAGTGTGTGTTTCAATATAAACCATTTACAGGCTGGTATAATTTAATATTTTTTTTTGTTTAATTTTATTTTTTATGCGTTCATGTTCCATGTAGGGGCGTTGCCAAGCTAATCAGCTTTGCATATTCACCACGGTAATTCGCCATGTAGTGACATAATAACCATGGCAGCCGATTTTTTTAAGTTCGATTATTACATCCATCTTCCATTGCAGCCGCGGTCTACCTCGCGGTTGCCCACTCCCTGTGGTACTAACGTACATTTTTTTAATCATTCCGGTCAGACTGTAGACCATTCCAATCAGACTGTGAATCGGCTCGTAGAACATGGTCAAACCAAGCAATCCTATTGGACCGGATACAACCTTTTATATCATGATCGATAAGAAGGACGCTGATCTCAAAGTTATATATATTAAGTGAACCAAAAATGTGGCTTACGATCTTACGCTCAAATACAGATAAATGTGACTTTTTGTAAGGATTCAGGTTTGTGACCCTTACATCACAACCGGTCTAATCAATGTCTTGTATAACTTGAGTTTAGTGTTAGTTGATACACACGGGGATCCAAGGAGAGGTTTAATTGAGTAGAAAGTTCGACTATCTGCAATGATTTGAGCTTTTATATCTGTAAGTATGCTGTTGTTTGCGTCGAGCATTGATTCCAAATATTTAAAACATTCAACTCCCACATTTCGATCATCGCCGAACATCAAACCCTTCTCATCCTTCCTTGAAACATTCATATATTTGGTTTTATTGTAGTTATTTTGCAGATCAATTTTTCTAGCACCATTCTTAAGTGACTTGAAAGTTTTACTCATAAAATTTTCACTTTGGCCGAGTATGACATATAATAAGCTTTGCTCCTCGCCCGACTTGTTCCTGGTCACTTAAGAAAATTCTCAAAATAAGAAGCCCAAGTATCTAAAATATTTTTAAGGTCTACTTTTAGCTTCCCATCTTCGTTTTGAATAGCAGTCGATCTAGTATGAGGTCCCTTCTCTTCCTTAAGGTTTTCACCTGTTGAAAGAAGTAACATGTTTGATGTTCCTTATTAAAGCTTTCAATCGCCTCACACTTCTTCTTCCAGCATTCTCTCTACGTTCATCTACATAGCTTTGTAACGGCTTGTCTTGCCAGTTTATAGTTCTCCTTCGTGGACTTGATTTCTCCAATTTTTGGCAATATGGTTTTGATATCTCTCTTCTGTTTCAGCATTCTTTAGTGATTAGATGTTAAAACGAGTCTGTTCTTTGAATTTTGGAATGCCTGGATCTGGAAAGTGGAACCTTATCTTAGCACATACAAGGAAGTGGGTGGTCACTTCCAATCTATGCAGCTTTAAATGATCGTGCAACCAGATCCCCCCAAAATAAACGTGCTGTTACTAGCACGTGGTCAATTTGAATTCGAGTTTTTCCATTCGGTAAGACCCAAGTCTGCTTATGAATCGATGGATGCAAAAAGAAACCACTGGCAATTCTCAATTTATTTGATAATGCAAACTCAGTCATTCTCTCACCATTATCATTCGATTCAAATATCTCTTCCAACCTTCCCATTAAAGTCATTAAGAACCATAATGAAGTCGCGTGTTGGTATTTGTTTCATAAGCTCTTCCATTGGTATGTAGAAAGCATTCTCCTCGTCGACGGTCTAAACTGCAGTGGTGCATGCACGGCAATAAGAGAAATATTGTTCTATGTACCGTGTACCCGTAGGTAGCAGATCCTCTCATTGACCAGAATGAATTTCATCACGCCTTGTGTGCGTGCACCAACAAGAAACCCAGTACCAAATTCTCTTCGAGAAGGATAACCACTACAGTATAAAGAGTGAATATCTAAATCTTGTTTTCCGATTATTGGCTGTCTAATTTCTTGCAAAGCAATGATATCCATCCCATACCTCTCAGCCTATGTTTCTAGACATATTAGAGAGCATCAAGTGCGCTCATGCGGCGCTCGGTAGTCTGCCCTTTTTCACGTCCATGTGAAATTCTGTTTTTTGTCCAGGTTTGTTAGTCTTTTACTGGTTTCTAAATTTAACAAAGTTTTTTTCGGGGTTAGGGTGTTAACCTCAGACCCAACCCAAATTTTGTGAATGGGTTCGTTCTAATGTTAGGGTCATCAGAATAACCTTTTTACATGTTTATTTAGCGTGCCACTTGATCCAAGACAGACGCCCGTTCCCAGCCGCCCCTAACATGGAGAAGAGACGCTTGGGTCGCATTCGTTTTAAGGCGCCAATTCGCTGTTATGTAGCGTCATTGACTAAGCATTTTTTCTCTGCTTGTCTGCGATACACCAACCTAATGCTGTCAGCAGCACGGCAAATACATCGGATTTTGCTACTCTTCTTTATCTTAAGTTACCATAAACCGCTATGAATAAGACTAAATAAATATTAAATTATTATTAAATATTAAACATTTTTCAATGGGCAATATGTTACATTTTTCGTATCTGATCGATCAATTTTCCATTGACATTGCTATTTGTTAGAGAAATTTTACATCCATGCCGTGCTACTTGCGTAACGTTGACAGAATTAGGTTAGTTTAGTTGAGAAGAGAAAAGTAAAAACTGCGTAAACAAAAAGTAAGAATGATTCTATACCTTGGCGAGTCATTGCCGCCGTAAAACCAATGTAACTCAAGCGTCTATTCTCACCAACTACAATCTAAAAACGGCCACCAAAATCGCAACAAATGGTTTGACGACTATTGCCGCTAAAGCGTTGAACATAGGCGAGAAAAATGGTTAACAAGGAACACCCGAAGCTTCCAAGCTGATTATTTTCTACGGAAAAGAAACGCGAACATATAAAGGTTGTTTCGAAAACATCAACCAACATGCTGCTAATGGAAATTCGAAAGAGTGTTTTGCCAATGCGTTAAATCTGACAAAAAATTACCACCCAAGATCCAAAGTCGTAAAAAATGGAAACTACGAACTTACAACAAATGAACGTGATGTGCTGGCAGTATAGCGCTCCCACTCTCAAAGCCTACTGAACAGAAAGAATGAAATTGATCTTATTCGAGCAATTGCGCCGTCAAGTTGTGGTTTTCATCCCAACCGTCCAACCGCAGATCAATGGTTTGCTTTAAAGATGATTCTAGAAAAATGTTGGGAGTACAACATCAGCATCCACCAGCTCTACGTTGATTTCAAGCAAGCATATGAGAGGATCATCCGCGACAACAACAGTTTCTGGTCCTTTCGATATAACACGATCGAACAGGTGTTCGACAAGGTGATGCTCTTGCGCCCGTACTATTTAATTTGCCGCTTGAGAACGCGATAAGAAAAAGCCGAATCGAGACACAAAACTGCATTTTTAACAAATCTAGTTTAATTGTTGGTTACGCAAATGATATTGCGCTTCTCGGACGTAGAACAATTGATATTAAGAATAGGCTCACAGCTTGAAAACTAAACTTCTAACAACATCTAGGAACATAACTACCGGGAATATGGATACTGGCGACTATAAAGTAGAATGGAATGGAAGCTGATTGCACAGGTTGCAAAATCATTTAAAGTTTAAGAGGAAATATACATTTTGTATGTCCTTATGATTTGGCAATAGAAAGACTATATGTATACAACACAACTTTGTCAATTATTTTTGATACCATGTTCTTTTACGTTCATGGAACTCTCGGCGAGCGAATTTTATTCGCACTTGACCAACTTTTTTGAATTTTGTTTACGTTTTGGACCTGAATACTAAAATTGGATCAGCAGCCAAATTATGTAATTGTGAAGCGGTGAAGTTGTAAGAACTCACAATAATTCTGCATCTCCAAATTTTTGGTTTGCCACTTTCGATAAAATTATTGAATTTGTACTTTTATTTAACAAATTTTCTAAAATTATATTTAATTTATGGCAACAGCTAGCCATCAATTGAACAATATATATAAGCGTACTATATTTTCAGAATTGATGGTGGTGGGAGTCAATGCAACAGCGTGTCCAATATTTTTTGTACTGATTTCTTGAGAGTGGAACCAATCCTACATTTTTCCATATATTCAATGTATATTTTTACACGAATTTTTTTTACACGTCTTTCTCTGGAACCAATCTGTCGTGCAAAAACAGAATTAGGTGTATATATATATACATATATATATATATATATATATATATATATATATATATATATATATATATATATATATATATATACATATATATATATATATATATATATATATATATATATATATATATATATATATATATATATATATATATATATATATATATATATATACATATATATATATATATATATATATATATATATATATATATATATATATATATATATATATATATATATATATATATATATATATATATATATATATATATATATATATATATATATATATATATATATATATATATATATATATATATATATATATATATATATATATATATATATACTAGCGGGACCCGGCGTGCTTTGCTACGCCTATAAATAAAGTTTGTGTGTATACATTTTGTTGACGTAGCAATAATTTCAAAGAGTAGTAATGAGAAATGGTTTTCTATTTTTTTTTTTAATATGAATGTAAAAGGATCAGCACTCTAGTTGATCAGTAAAATATAAAAAAATAGTATTATATATAAAACAAAGAATATATAAAAAAATACGCGATTATATAAGTTTTCAGGTGTGTAATCTATTTAGAACATTATACGGAACAAAAATCGATTCACAAATTTTCACAGTGCTCATGCGGTTTAATATACGCTTTCTTTACCGGTAGGTTACTAAAAACGTTGCAAAAAATTTTGATCGGTAAATGATTTTATGGTCAGCAAGTGCAGTAAGAATAGCGACAATACATTCGATGAAGGTATAGAAGAAGTGATGCAAAAAAGGAATAAAAGAAGTGATGCAAAAAAAATCAAAATTATTTGGAAGTTTTTGTATATGAATTCATAGGATTTGAATTCATAGGATGAGAAATATTTCTATTTAGTCAACATTTTAAGTCATTTTAAAGTCATTATTATTGAATGTTGCAAATCAATGCGAAACTAATATCTTGCACACGGTCAATATATTGGCATATATGTTCCATATATGGACAACATTAATGGAATATTAATTTTTAAGCGAATTTGTGAGTAATTATTGCTCAAAGTAATTATTAAAAGTATTATTCCCGATAATAAGTAATTATTGTCGGGATTGAACTCACGCTCATCAGAGACATCATAGTTCAAAGCCATCTTACAGACTCAGCCACAGTGGATGAAACAACAACGAAACATATTTCAATTTTCATGTTCAGATAATTTCTAAATTGAAACTTCATTATCGCATATTTATTTAAATTGAATTCTTCATCTGTGATTATACAATTGTAAATTGTATTTGTTCCCGACACGAAACACACAAAAACTGTTTTAAAGAAGTTTTTCTGAGAGAAAATAAAAAATGCTTTAAAATTGCAAAACTCATGTGAATTAAAATAATTACTTTAGCTTAATCACTCTAAAAATCTCTAAAAACTATTTATTTTACACCAAATAGTGTAAACCTTTTGTTTATTTAACATTATAACCCGTCGCATATTGTCGGTATCTCATAAGAAAGAAAATTCAAGAAAACTCGTCTTGAGTTGTTGATGGTCATTGCAAAAGCGAGTCGCATTGGAAACTAAACGTTTGAATTCAAATGCCATATCTGTTGCGATCATTGAAATACGTAGCAACAGTACATCTTCCACTTTGAATTTTCCATTCAAAATTGTAGCTTCAACGACATTGTTCATCATCTTTTTCACATAGAATTTCCAAAAAAATGTGCTATTTCAAAATATTTGACATATTATTTTAATAAATATTATACATTCATTTTTCTATTTCATAAAATTATATTCAACGAAAAAAAACATTGATCAAAGCAAGCTACGCACATAAACCGATATTTAAAAAAAAACCAATTAAAATAATTATCACCAATCACCAATGAAAAAATAATACACGACAATTGGAAAAAGCAAGCGTTGTGTATTTGGAAAACTTTAACATTAAAACCAATTTTTTAAATACAAATATGGCACCATCTATTGGCTAACCCAAATTTATGAGGCGTATATCACACTATCTATATATTGGTCAATAAAAAAAATTTGACATGAAATTGGAGAGTTGACGTTAACTTTAACTTAACCGTAACTTAAGACTCTATACAAAATTTTGATTTAAGGTTGGTAAGAAATTAGGTATTCTTTGACGTTTGATTTGATATTAATTTTGGTTTTGTAATCAATTTTATAAATCAATCAATGCTTTAAAAGTAACAAACTGATTTCACAATCAAAATTTAAAATAATAAATTTCGAAATAAACATTTGATACAAAATTTAAAAATAAAAAAATTTATTTTCATATTAATTTCATGCTAATATTTGGCTTTAATTAAAGCGCTCTTTTTATATCTTTTGCATTTTTTAATAAATAAAATTTTATTTTTATGGACACTTGCAATTAAATATTAGTTTTCTTCAGTTTTTATACTAAACGTCAAAAAATCCTTAAGATAGAATGAAATGAACTTTACGTTAAGTTAACGTTAAGTTTACGTACCGACTATAAATGTTCTAGTGCATTTTCATACATTTGTACTTTACGTTAAGTTAAAGTTACCGACTATAAATCAAGCATAAAGGTTGTAAAATAAACTTTGCTAGTTTTTCATCCAGTTTTGATGACAATTTTTTTACCTCTAATCGTTCTATTTTAATTAGCAATACGTATAAGAGTATTTTTCAATTTCATAATGATTTTTGTAAATTAACATTGAAGACCAATGAAAAATTTAAAAAAAAAAAAAAATAAATTTAAATTATTGTTTTCTTTATTTTTACTCTTATTTTTATTCAAACTTTATAAAAACCAATACCCTAATTTTTTACAGATTTCGATACTTTATAGCACTACTATAATTAATATATAACCTCCACAAAATTGTTAATAATCTTTGGTAACGTATTTGACATAGCATAATATGGTTTTCGTTTATTATCAAATATAAAACAAAACTTTTTTACTAAAACAAATTTGATAGTCTAATAATGGCCTTATACGAAGTTAAGCGCTATACACCTGAGCTAAACTATAAAAAAAAGCGAACTATGTTTTTAAAAAATAATGTATATAACGTAATTATAGAAAAAAACATTACCGAAACAAAAAATTTAAAAAAGAAAAGAAAAACGGAAACATTACATTTTTTTGAAAAAGCTTTATTCGCATTAAAACATTACTTCTTTAAAAACATAGTTCGCATGTTTCGCATAGTTTAGCTCAGGTGTATAGCACGCCTGAAGTTTACTATCAATTGAATAAATTGATTTACGCTGCCATCTGAAAGTTGGCATATGAACAATCCATATTTAACATTTAATATACAATTAAAAAATATTTAGGCATTTAATCAAAATAATAATTATCCTATCTCTCAAGCTGGACCATCATACACACATTGTACAAAATTTCACAAAAATTGGTTACGTTGTTACGGAGTTCATCGCGGACAAACATCGTGACACGTGATTTTTATATATATAAGAAGAAAGAAGATAAGATTATTCTTAAGTCGCTCAAACATGAAAATTGCCAAAATTTCCCATACAAACTTGTATGAAAAATTTAACCTATTTTCGTATTTCTTTTACGGACAGAAGAAAATAAAGTATTTTATATATTATGCTCAATATTGTCAGTAATTGTCAGTAATAGATCATAAAGAAACTTAAATTATTTAATTGTAGTATAATGAGAAATTTCATAGATAATTTTTTTTTGCTGTCAGATATTTTATTTTTGATTCATACAAACTATGGTATTCAAACAGTAGGCTTTGTTTTTGCTGTCGGCAATTCTTCTTGTCGTCGATAATTTTGCTTTGTCGTTATGAAAATTCTTTGTTGTCATATTTTTTTCTAACAAAATGAAATATAATTTTATCTTAGTAGGCGCATAAATGCTATAAATTTGTAATTTATGTTTGACAAATAAACATAAACAAGCAATCATTTATGAATGAAAACGGACATTTTTATTATTTGCAATTTTACATAATTTTTTATAAGCTGAATAATTTGTAGAAAAAACTTTATTTAGAAACTAATAATTATTATCTTTTAAATAAAATTATAATTTAAAAAAAATTATCTCATTAAATACCACTCTTCATTGAAATTTTTGTCTAAAATTTTTCAATTTTACTCATTAAATTATTTTTAAGCAACACTGCTCAATCAAACCACTACTTAAACCACTCGTCCTTCGGACTCGTGGTTTATTGTGCGCTTTGATTCGCAGTGTTGCTAAATAATTTAATTCGTAAAATCAAAAAATTTTCGAAAAAATTTCAATGACTCGTGGTATTACAACCGATAATTTTTTTTTGCTGTCAGATATTTTATTTTTCATTCATACAAACTATGGTATTTAAACAGTAGGCTTTGTTTTTACTGTCGGCAATTCTTCTTGTCGTCGATAATTTTGCTTTGTCGTTATGAAAATTCTTTGTTGTCATTTTTTTTTCTAACAAAATGAAATATAATTTTATCTTAGTAGGCGCATAAATGCTATAAATTTGTAATTTATGTTTGACAAATAAACATAAACAAGCAATCATTTATGAATGAAAACGGAAATTTTTATTATTTGCAATTTTACATAATTTTTTATAAGCTGAATAATTTGTAGAAAAAACTTTATTTAGAAACTAATAATTATTATCTTTTAAATAAAATTATAATTTAAAAAAAATTATCTCATTAAATACCACTCTTCATTGAAATTTTTGTCTAAAATTTTTCAATTTTACTCATTAAATTATTTTTAAGCAACACTGCTCAATCAAACCACTACTAAAACCACTCGTCCTTCGGACTCGTGGTTTATTGTGCGCTTTGATTCGCAGTGTTGCTAAATAATTTAATTCGTAAAATCAAAAAATTTTCGAAAAAATTTCAATGACTCGTGGTATTACAACCGATAATTTTTAAAATTATTCAAGTTGTGTTTTGAAATGAAATCCCATATAAATTTTATTGAATTTATTCTCTTTTCCCCCTTTTGCAGCGCCAAAAGAAATTTAAATTATTTTATTCTCTTCCATTTAATTATATCAGTTTTATTTGTATGTTTTTTCGATAATAATAGTATGTATTATTGTATTGTTTTCTAACCTATAGCCTAATGAACTTAACCTATTGTTTAATGAAAATTTTCCTATAAAAAATTATCATTATGCAATTGGTATGATTCCAATTGGTCAAATGGTTTTGATTTCATTAAAATTATTTTCAAATTATAATCACAATTGCTTTGATAAGTTTTGTTCAAAAATCAAATTTTGAGTTAAATTCTCTTATTTCCTTGAACTTGGTTGATTGTATGAAATGGGCGTTTTTTATCATCCGGGTTTTTTTTTAAAAGAAATTTGATTTATCAATTAAAACATAATAAAGATTTATTGTTTTAATTGAAGAAAATGTTTTTATTTTTTATAATACACAATTCTTTGTCAGAGAATAAAGTATTGTAATCGATTCGTGAATAATGAATTTTATTCTCTCGCAAATTAAAATTCTCGCTCGTGCCTCGCTCGAATTTTAAACTTTTGCTTGAGAATAAACTACTTCATTATTCACTCATTGATTAAACTACTATAATTGTAGCAAAACGAGAAATTTCATAGATAATTTTTAAAATTATTCAAGTTGTGTTTTGTATGAAATCCCATATAAATTTTATTGAATTTCGTTTCTTTTCCCCCTTTTGCAGTGCCATTGCAGCAAATACCGGAACAAAATAATCGCTCAATAACATATGATAGTCTATATGGGTCCTACAGGGATGATTAAAAAGTCGATAAAGCAGGTTTGACAGTAAATTAATTAATTTACGCCGCCATCTGAAAGTTTGCTTATGAACTATCCATATTTAACATTTAATTCGTAATTAAAAAATATTTAGGCGTTCAATCAAAATAAAAACTATCCTATCTCTCAAGTTGGACCATTATACACACACTGAACACAATTTTATTAAGATTGTTTACGTTGTTGCGGAGTTTATCGCGGACAAACATCGTGACATGTGATTTTTATATATATAAGATATATATATATATATATATATATATATATATATATATATATATATATATATATATATATATATATATATATATATATATATATATATATATATATATATATATATATTTATATATATATATATTTATATATATATATATATTTATATAAATATATATATATATATATATATATATATATATATATATATATATATATATATATATATATATATATTTTTTTTTTTTTGTTTTGGTAAAATTGTTGCGACTTTTGTTAAAAATATTGTAACGTTTCTTAGCCGAGTTACAATTATTTAGTTCGATCACTAAATCAGGAAATTTAAACACAATGGATTTTCTAAACGTTATAATTTTATTCGTTCAAGATTTTACAGTAAAAATATTTCTCCTATTACTATTCCCCTTTTAGTTCTTCTTGTACTAACAATATTTCACCACTTATAATTCTTTTATACTTGTTCACAATATCACTTTTAACTTTCTACTTATAACACTGTTAATTTTACTTCGCCTTTATCACTACTAAATTTTTATACTTTTTGTATCGCCAACAATTTTAAACTATCTCTATCCTCGAAGAACACCTCTTATATATACTACATTAAATAATCTCAATTGTACTGTAATATTCTAGATGGACACACCCTTTTTTTTCCTTCCTTTATTTCAACATAAACGTAATAACATCATCTTCAAATATTGACACCTAGGTGTGAAATCTATTCTTCTCAATTGTTTTTGCTAACCAATCCTTATTCAAAAAAACTTCCTATTAAATGTTTACTTTGGTTGCGTTGATTTGGTTTTATTGATTTTTATATTTTTTTTTGTAGAATTATATTCTCTAAAGAGAATTTTCTCGAAAGTTCTATTGTTGTTGTGTTCTATGATCTTCCATAATCGTCACAATATGTATAACGATTATATGGAAATGTCACACGGTAGC